>NW_010587193.1:283353-317252 GCF_000705375.1 Tinamus guttatus | reverse complement strand
CTACCATCATATTACATTCTCAAGCAAAGCACAGTTGTGAAAGGAATTTGAACATAATATTTAATCCAGTTTTCCAATTAGGCAACTAATGCTCCTTTCTTTCTCTCTTTCTCACTCCCCTCCTTCCGTCCATCCGTCCGTTCAGCACAGGGATCAAAACTGTATGCCACATGGGTTTACTGAATAATCACCATTTTATATTTGAAGCCAGGACTCATTTTGCAGTTTGTACACAGTCACTTTGTATTCATCAAGATTTCATTCATTATTTGATTGCTCACTCTGTGAGTATCACGATCTCCTTCTGCAGCTCCTCTCAAAGAGCTTCTGTTTTTGCAGTCCTGAAAAAGTCGTCATCATGGAGCGTTTTCACCCCACTGTTCACTACCTTTCTAAATTGTTTACAAATATGCTGAATAGCATAAGCTCTAGAGCAGGGAAGTCTCTGTGAGACTTAACTAAAAATACTATTTTAAAAACTTATTAGTTATTTCCATACTTTGTTTTCTACCCCTTCACCATAAGAGGACAAAACTTACCTCATACATCTAATTTCATGTCAGCTTAGTTCCTCAAGAACAAAAATGCATAGAATTAAAATGATTAATAAAATATCTCAAAAAGCACCTGACATTTTTAGGACATTTCTTTCACACCAAACTTCTCTGGGCATGACATAAATATCTGAAAAGTGAATTCAGAGGTTAATAATTTTTTTTTGAATGCTAAAAGACCATCGGGGTTTTGAGTGAAATGTCTTTTCAAGCATAGACAAAATAAGGCTTTTTGGAAAAAATATTTAATAAATACTCAGTCTTACATAATTGATGGTAGCATCTAATATTGGTCTCATTATTATTGTCATTTAATTACAGTGCAATTCTCTCCAATATTTTTTCAATGTAATTTAACAAGTTATATGTCATCTGAGAGGACCACAAAATGTGTCATTACCCAAGCAGTTGACAGCTATGCTGTTTTAAAAAACATTGGCTACTCAACGACATGATTTATACAGGTGTACAATAAAGTACAAATGCAAAATATATCCTTAGTAAATCATGTGAAAAAAATGAAGAAAAGGTTGTTCTTTAGTCACAACAGTACCCTGTCTTAATAGCTCAGGGAGTCTAGGAAGCATGGATTTTATTTGTAATAAATATTAAGATCAGAAGGACCACCACGTAACCTCACCCTTTAGTAATGCCTGCTTAGGTCGTCTTCCAAAACCATTCACGTATTACTCCACTAAAGGAAGGGCAGTAACAGCATTACTTAAGCATACTCAGTTTCTGCATCTCCAGTCCAGTGTTCCTCCAGGAAAAAGTCTTCTGGTAAAGTTAGAAGACCAACTCCTTGCATAATATGTAGTAAGCAGTTTTCAGAAAAATGCAAAACAACTATCTAAGGAGAGATGGGTAGGCAAATCCAGTCTTTGCTTCCTAAATCAGCTGTAGACTTCCTTTGAGACTATACAGAAAGGGTTTTCGTGACAAGAGTTCATTCTGCGCTAGGAATAAAATATGGATATTTCAAAATTTATCACAAAGAACTATTTTCAAAACATTCAAGGTCATTCATAATATTCCATTTTGATGTTAATGTTTTTTATTTTGTACTATAATATATAATCCATTGTATTAGGGAAAATATAATACAAAAGTGAGAAATTGCTTCACGCGAGAAATGAAATCCCAATGATGTTGAAATGAATTATTTTGACATCTTTTCCTTAGTTCTCTTTCAAAATAAAATACAGGTGAAATGAAGCTAGTGTGTGTCATGCATTTTTGTTTCAGTGGAAACATGACTCCTAAACGCCATAGTCCGTCAAAAATCCTTCTAGCCAATCCATGACAGTTAAGTATCTTCACTGTCTCCAGTCTTCTGAGCAACTTCAGGCCAAGCAGCCCTGGGAAGCAGCCTCTTTCTCACAGCCTGGATCCAATGTTTGAGCCTGCTCACCAAGTTTCCAATGGCTTCATTAGCATCTGTGCCTTGTAGGCCACCACATAAATCTTCTTTCAGGAAATCCGCTTTTCCAGATAGTGATGCTTCATGGCTAAATAAACCTTTTTCAAAAGTAGGACACTATGAAAAATATATTTCTAATGTTTAAGAAAAGATAAGAGTTTTTTGTCATTAACATGTTTGAAAATTGAAGGTATCAGCTTCATATTCCAATAATCCTCGGAAAAGACAGTAGTGTCACATTAAAAATAGCTGATAGCTGTAAAAATAAATAAAAAGCCACTTCATCAGATATTTTTAACAAGATAAATATTTGTGCAGTATGTGGTAAGCTTAAACACATCATATATGATATGAGAACACTTAATTTTATAGGGACTGAGACAATAACACTCTACAATCATGCCTCTAGGGTCTAATCTGACTGTAAGATTTAAATAACAATTCTATATCCCACTTGAACTTGAATGTGTTCTCAGTCTGAAGTTTATGAACTTCAAAGTTCAGAAAGCATACACGAAAGCTATATACTCACCCACAAGGCAAAGTCAGTGTAAAAATTTCAGACAAGCTTAACCAGCATTTTATCTTAAATTATTGGCCAGAAAATGCTCTTTTCAGCACTAAGATTTCTGCCAACATAGCAAATCTTTTATTTATTTATTTATTTATTATATTTTATATTTTTAGAGACAAACAAATCTCTATAAATTGTCAGAATGACTCCATAAATCAGCTTGGTTAGCCAACAGGTGGGAATACTTCCACACGTTTAATTGTACCAAGCGTATGTTAAATTATGCCATTTTTGGCAATATTTAAAAGTTTTAAAACTACATTGTACTGTAATCACTATGTTTTTGTAAGGTATCTCACTGATGACACCAATAAATATTCATTCACTATCTAATGGGGATGGAAGGATGGAATTCATAGTTTTTGGTATCTGCTTACCTGACAGGTAGGAGGTCAATAAAACTGGACAAGTAGCATGACTGAAAAAAAAAAAGAGAAAAAAAAAAGAAATATTTGAATGTATGTGCTTGTATACAGAATGGTATTTCCTTTTTATTAACCTTTGAATTAACATTTGAATGGAAAGAACCTGAGAACACTGAGCAAGATAAGAACATATATTAGAAAAAATATTTGTACCAGAACCATCTGTATGGAATTTCCCTCCCAGGAAAAGGGGTGAAGGGAGACCTCAGGGTTAATCCTGATTTTCTGTTATCTATTTCATAGTATCTTTTTTGACTCTTATAAAGATGAACATTTACCCAAGTGGATGTTTGAAACAACTGTATCAGTAAATGACTTCTTGGGGTGGAGGATAAAATCTTAAAGAATTGCATGAAACAAGTATCAGCTTGAAAAATGCTCTCCACAACTTCAATCTTTCTTCGGGGTTCTTAGGAAGACACCTCCTCTCAAACCAAGGCTTGCTTTCCTTCACAGTCAGACCTCAACTGTTCTCGTATTTCTTGACTGACTTTATTTGGATCCACTTGGTATCACTTACCAAGCAGAAAATACCTATCTCAATACAGGGCACCAGCACCTATCACCAAAACTGTTAAGGGCCAATGACAGAGTAGCAGAGTAAATCCTTCTAGTAATGCACAAGGAATTTTTTTAACTTTGAGAAAACAGCAGCAGCTCCATGTGTTCTGGTGATGCTTCAGTGCAGGGGTTTCCTGGGAACCACCTGTCCCAGTGCTGCTGCACTGTCTTCTCCCATAGTGGGACCTGCTCATTGATCCAGACTCTGTATGAACAAGATGAACGAGCCAGGGTTTCCCCAAGGATCTCACAATGAACAACTCACCACAGTTCTGTTTGGTGGAAGCTACAGGTGGACAAGTTTGCTGCTGTTCAGCCAAATGCGTGTTATATTTGTCCTGCTCATACAAAGGACATTAAATTCCAGGAAAGTGCAAGAACATTGTCCAACAAGATACAGCCTTTGTAATTTATAAATATTGATTTTTTTCCTATTTCCTGCTTAGCATATTTCATTTTTAAAGCTATGCTAGTCCATATGTTGTAGATAATCTCACATTTCATGCATATCTCTGAAGGTGTTTTTTTTAATTTAATTTGTCTTCTACAAAAAGCACAATGTACTGATGAGTGCAAATAAGAAGTCTGTTTGTTTGTTTGTTTGTTTGTTTTGGTAGGTTATTGCATAGTTGCTTTACTTTTACTGAAAGATACAAATAAAATATACTGCAGGAGAAAGAACTTAATATGATTAGGGCTCCCTATTAGAAATACCTAACAGGTCTATTAAAAATATTAGTCAGTAAAGTAACTTCAGAGAACAGTAGTGGAGGCCTCTACTGAGGCAGAGCATCCCCTATAGCCAAATTCCATCTATTCACAAGCCAAATATGGGTGATGATGACAGTCTCTGAGTTTCTATGTTATCATTAGAGAGACAAATACCATTAACAATTTTACTATAGGCAACTAATTTACCAGATATTGGCTCATGAACTCAACAGTCTTGAATGAGAAATAGACTTAGAATTTTGTTTTGAAATCAAAGAGGCTAAAAGCTATAGAAAGTTTGCCTCTCAAGCCAAAGCAGAGGAGGAAACTGTAGTAAAGAGTGGCAGGCCTAGATGAAAAAATAACCCCTGGTAATAACTCTTACAAGAAGAAACCTTTATGAAGTGGAAATATCTTTATAAAATCCTTGTTTTAGCACTAAGGAACATAGGAAGGTAAAGCCCAAGTTCCCAGAATCCTGGAGAATTACTCTGACCCAAGGCTGTGCCATGACGATGGTGTTAACCCTGGGGCAAAGGCCACACAAATAATAGAAGCAAGGGAAAGGAAATGACAATAACCATCTACTCCAAATGGAAAGAGCCAAAAGGATGTAATCATGAGGGACTGAACTGCTGTCTTCATGAAATCCTGAAAGGATTTAAAAGGCCCAGGAGAGTGCACTTTTAAATCTACAAAGGCAAAGATAGTGCCATATGACTGGAGAAGAGCAAGTGTATTTAATGAGGGACCAAGAGGATTTGGGCAAATATTGGTTCATTAACCTCAACTCTAAAGTATATACAGCTTTAGAATAGATGTTAAAGAAACAGATAACTAAAGACATAGAGGTAAAGGAAATATTGGATATAATATGATAGGAAACATAATACAGGGAAGGAGACTCAGGCTGACTAACTTAATAGCTTTCTTTGATAAGATGGTTGATTTTCTAGACAAAGGAAACGGAGTCGATCTCATCCATCTAGACTTCAGTAAGCACATGGTATGATGCCACATGGGAAATTATTTGTTAAGCTGGAAAAGATAGGGATTAGTAGAGGAATTGAAAGATAGGTAAAAAGTGTCTCAAGGAGCAACAGCAAAAGATAGTGTTGAAAAGAAAAGTAGCAGGAGGGTTACCAGTTAGTAGAGGAATCCTTTATGGATTGGTTTTAGGTTTGATCTTCTTGTTATTTCATTTATGACCATGACACAAATATTAGGAATGATGATATTACATAGGTAGATACCACCAATAGACAGGGGAGAAGGGATATTACAGAAAAAGATTGGATGACAGTAAGAAGGAGTGTCAGAGAAATGAGATGAAAAGCATTATTTTCAAGATGATGAAGTTAGTCACTTATCTCCAAATGAAGATAATGTGTTTGGAAACTAATAACAAAAATCAGGGATCAGTTAGAAAAGACTGAGCTGGAGAGGCACCCCAGGTTGCTAATCAGTCACAGAAACAACCAGTGAGACAGTGCAGTAGAAAGGGTATGTGAGAGTGTGAGTTGCATGATGAGGTGCCTTTTTTGAGCAAGTTGAGGAAGGCTAGCCCCGTTATTAAAGTCTCTGGGGAGACCCCACCAGGAGCACTGATACAGTCAGGAAAACTCAAAAAAGAAAAGTGTGCACAACAATAAGAGTGCTGTCAGCGATACATGTAAATACTGAGTCTCTCGGGAGAAAAAAAGTAGATACCTTAAGTCATAGTCAGTTCAGATATTTCTCTCTTTAGGTCTGTAAGAATACTCCAACCTTTTGTTTCTCCTATATGACATAGGTTAACACTGGCTGAAGCTGACTGTTGTTCACATTGGATGGAGCTGCCTCTTTGGTTCAGCTCTTGGGTCCCATTGGTCCCATTTTAACTTCAGACAAAATGCCCTAAATCCCCGTCATTCAGAGACCTTCTGTTTGCCTCAGTTTTTTATAGTGTCTCCTAGTAAGGGACCCTGGGTGTCCAGTACACCCCTGTGAAGGAAGAGTAACAGGAATAATAGTACTGGCAGCAGCAGCAGCAGCAATAATAGTAGTAGTAGTAGTAGCAGTAGCAGTAGCAGCAGCAGCAGTAGTAGTAGTAGTAATAGCATCTGCTGTCATTTTTCTGCTTTTGGATTGTCCCCAACAAATTTGCCCCATTTCTCAATTATGCTCTCTACTTATCATGCAGAGCAGATAAACAAGGTCACCATATCATTAGATGCAGGAAAAGTCTTAATGAATGGGCTAAATACAATGCCAGCGTACAATAGTCCTGCAGGTGTTTTATAACCCAACCACTGGTTATCTACCGCCAAGACCAACGCCTCACACCACGTGCTCATTCCCCACTGCTCTTACAAGTTGTCCATTTTTCACTTAGTGACATGACAAGTTTTCTGCTCTCCCAGACTGACACAAAGGAAGAGAGGTTACATAGAAAATATCATCCACCATTTTCCATAATGCTGCTTTAAAAAGTCAGCGCTTCAAAAGCATGAGTGCAAAGTCTCAAAATATGATCGCACTACTTTCTAATGAGCATATGTAAATTTACTTTGGAAAACAAAGTTCTACAAATTTAAAAGGACAAAAGCAAGAAAGAATGGTGCAAAAATGACACTTAAAACAACAAAAAATGCACAAAGATAATAGAGCAAAACCCTTTTGTAACATTTTTAGATTATGCCAAAAATTGTGTCCTGGGATAGAAAAAGCATTTCAGAGCTGCAGGTTCTCCAGGAGACAAATCCATACTCTTTGCAGCTGTAACACCTGACTATTCCGAGCCATATTCTACAACCTGAAAATCTATAGATTTTTTTTTTCTATAGAAAATTTATAGATCTATAAATTTTCAGGCTGCTTTCTTGCTATGGGAAGTTTGGCATAGAAACTGCTAGTGTGATATATCTTCCCTGTCTCTGTTGCATGGCAGTAGATGAGAGCAGGTTTGGTGCAAAATTACTGAGTCCGGCGTTTGCTTACATGAACTCTTTGCCATTTCAGGACAGGCAACCCAAATGTTTGAGCCACACAGAGGGAAGGTTGCTGCTGAAACAAACTAGTCACATTTAAGTATGTTATTTCCATCCAGTCATTGTGAGCAGAAACCCTGCTATCCAGCTTTTTCTTCTGGCATTCTCTCTGCAGTATTTTTTTGCAATTTAAGAAATCATATAGAGATAATTAATAGGCTGTAAAAATCCAAGGACCTGGGTTATCGTTACCCTTGTTTTAAAGATAAACCTTTGCAAAGGAAAGGATAGGAGTGCAAAGACAGCATTCTCAAGAGAACTGAACTGAGATGACATCCCATGGAAAAAAAAATAGATGCCTTTTGGGCATGCTCTCAGTTAAACACTCCTTTTAGGTCACTTTGTTAGAATACTAAACTTTACAGTGAAATTAAATTGGATGACAATAATTTGTCATCATTCAAGGAAACAAGCCAGGAAAGAGAGAGGTTCCAATATCTATCCAAAGAGACAGCTGTAGCCAACGGATTTATTTATAATAATATTATTTGGTAGCAAGGAACTTACCATGGCTGAATGTAAAAAAGTATTTTTTGATGAGTTAAAGAGATTAAGAAAAATCAGGCAGATTTTGACAGAGAATGGTGTGTAAATGAGAGGTGTTATCAAACTGAATCTGGCAGCTCCATTTTTGTTATGGTGAAAAATATCAGTATTATTTACTAAGAAGATTAGGGCTGAATTGGAAGAGAGGCTGGTTGTTGTGTGGAGATTGAGATAAGATAAAGGATTTTACCTTCTATGCACAAGCCAAATGCAATACACACAGGACTGTTATCTCCAGCTCAGGCCTAGCAGAGGTATATTAAGATGTACATTGTAATTACCAGTGGCAGGAGTAGATTTCATAAAGACTATTTTAAACCCTAATAAAACGCTAGCCTTTAATTATACGGCTTTGAAATATTTTTTCTTAGTTAATTGCAACAGGAAAAAAAATCCACCTAATATTTGAAACTGATTCTTGCAGAGAAGGTACAAGCAGAGCAGGCAGGCTTTGCCTGATCTGCACTTCTTTTGCTGTCTGGCTTCATTCTGTGATTTGAATCACAGAGACAACTGAGACTGCTAAACACCTTCCTCATTTCCCCCTCTGTTATCCAGAAAGCAAGATTAGCAAGGATTGGAGAAGGTGGGGGTTGGAAGGGGAAGAAGAGTAAATCTCCTTGCCGTGACATAATTAATTAGCTCCAAAAATGAGCTGCACACTCATGAATCACTCATGGGCACTGGTGACAGCTCCAGTTCCCTAGTATGCAACCATGTATGTGTGGGACAATATAATTTTTAACACTGAGCAGTATCCAAAGAAGAAGAGCAAACTACCTAAGTTAAATGTTTATCATAAGACCATTTAGGTTCTGGATAAGAAATCCCTTGGGACTATATATTATTGCCAATAGACAATTATCCTAGTGGAAACCAATCTGGTATCTTTTTATGGGGGAGGTGGAAAAATAGCCCAACATCAAACCTCCCTCTCTCCTTGAAAAGATTTGTGATTGTTATATCCCATAATAGCAGCACATCCTTCTCACACACAATCCTCTTTGGATCTTAAGATCATACTGTTAAGAAACATGGAGGGGAATGAATGTGAATCTGCCAAGGAATTCTTGCAAGGCCCTGGCACAACGCACCTCCATGCCTCCATTTCTTCTGCTGGGAGGAACATTACTGCCCAACTTCTCTTCTTACAGTGGTAATTGCCTTCAAGTTGCTTGCTTGCTCCTCTCTCCAAAGCAAGGCAAATTCCTAGGAACAAAACACCTGCAGAAAACACTTCCATTCACAGATTGAAAATCCCAAGTTATTTTGTAATCTGCACTTCCAAAACAATACAATGCGCCTATCTTCTTCTTTTTGCTAATTCAACATCACAAACACGTCATGTGACAAATGTGTGTGGGTAGCAGGCCATCTTCTTCGCAGTTTACTATTCATGTAACTAAAGCCAAATTAAAGCCTTCAGACTTCACAAACCTGAATAATATATTTGGGGGTATTTTGGTGCTACGCTTCCTCTGGAAATTGCAGAGACTGCACTTATAGCTTACACAGCTGGCATTTCGTGCTCTGACTGCTGTAAGCAGCTAATTAAATTATTACTGACTCTCTACTGCTGAGGGAGTTACTTCTGGAAGCTCCATATCATATGACCCTCAGCACTGTGTAAGGTTACACAATCTTGCCCGACTAGTTTGGTCCAATTCCTTGTAGCTGTGGTGAAAAACACAACATGATATTGAAGAATTAATAATCGTATCACAAAAGCAAGTGAAATCATGATGGAGATACAATGCTTCTTCAAAATACACGATTCATATATATGTGTAGCCTTCCCTCTACACAGGGGTTACTTCCAGTGCATGTGCTAGAATGATACCTGGGAAATAAGGAAAGCTGAGGAGCTGAGATCTTGCAGAAAAATTTTGGCTTATTTGATCTACAACATTCTTTTTCCTGATATCTGTTGGAACTGATGCCCCATACAGCAGAAAATCAGTCTGCGCAACTATGATTTCCCTAGTTTTGGGTTAAAAGGACGATAGCCATGATTACTAATGAGTTGGATAGACTGACTGCATCCAAGCAGTATTCCACTATAAATGGGGAAGGAAAACTTCTGTGCATGTATTCCCTGGAGAAGACTGGAGCTCTGCCTGCCATGCCAGCGTTTGGATTCCTTGAGTTTCATTGCTGTGATGTAGTAATCATAGCAGCAGCTGGAGCAATATGCAGAGGCATCAGAATTCTGGTTTATATGCCACTGCTGGAGGCCCATCAAGGGCGATAAGGGCGATCTGAATCTAGCGTAGGTCTTGATGCAAGGGTTGTTTCACTTATTCCTGTCTGCATTAATAGCAAACTAAACCTAGCATGGGTGGTAGACCAGAGTGGACCACTGAGAACAACTGCTGTTGTTTGTGGGTAATTTCATTACTAGAAACATCCCACATCTCGAAAGTCAGAACCACCAAGACCTATGTTGTCCCTGAGCTGGTGCAGCCACAATTCTCCTCTTCCTTTGACTAGACAGTCATATTCCTGCACACCCTGTTTTGAGAAGCTGGCCCTAAATCAGTTTAGCAAGAATTAGATTTAAACAGGACTGGTAAATAATTAATTCAGATTCATAAATGCCTAGAGTAGATAAAGCTCCTAAACTGCAAGGGGTCACTCAAATCAGCAGTGATGCTCTTTTCGTGCACTTCCAACCAGTTTATTTTGAAAGAAAACTGCACTGTACTAATAGACTAGGATCCATTAGAATCACTCACAGTTCATCTTCATTCTTAGTTACTGGTAGCCAGGCAGTGTAGAAAATCCATTGCCTGTACAGTAAATACTATATTCTGCTGGGGATGAGTCATTCATCCATGAACATAATGCTAGACATAAAAACGATATATTGTTTTTGTAAACTAGATAAATTGCACTTTAATGTGCTTTCTGGAAAATGACCATTTAGAAAACAAATGCATTTGTTTGTTCCATGGTCAGAAGTAGGTACCCATCAACTTCTTGCAATGTAGAATGCATTCAGTTTACCTTTAAAAGCTGAAGGAATAATCTCAGCACTTTAAATTAAAGTTAGACCCATAAGCAAATATAGTGAAACCTGAGGCATATTTATATCTCCTAGCAGTATATTTGCTTTTTTTTTTTTCTTTATTAACAAAACTCACTTGACTGAAAATGACAATTTTATTCAATTAAAAAAAAAATCCAAACCTGAAACGTACAGCTTTGGTGTTTTGGGGTATCTAGAAGCTTACTGATGGAAGTGTAAATAAATAAATATTCCTTGGGAAAAACATTCTTGTCATTTCACATTACAGCACTTTTCTTACAGAGCTTTTTTGCTATTAATGTTAACAAGCTGCATGTGAACAAATACCCTGCCAGGATTCGAAGACACCAGATCCTCTTCATGATGATGACAAGTAGAATCCATTTGACCTAGATAAATTTTTGGGCAAAAAGTACTCTTTCTCAAAACAACATTCAAACCTAGTTTGGAGAGCATAAATTCTTGATATGCCTCAAAATAACCATCCATTGCCAATAAGAAGGCCAAAATGAAGTGGAGATTTTGGACAATTCGGACTACTATTTTTTTAAAATGTGTTTAAACCTGAGCATTGAAAGTTATGGAAAACGAGGTTCTTGTATATTGCTGTCATAGTTCTTTTTTTTTTTTTGCTATATTCCTGATGGGAAACTGAGATCAAAATTGCGTGTCATAGCTTTGCATTTCACTGACAATTCCAAAAAAAAAAAAAAAAAGAGAACCAAACCCCACAAGAGCTATTTCCAAGCACAGTGAATGATTATTTGGCTCCTTTCTCCACCTGAAAAGTGTAGCTACAGTAATGACTTTTACTTTTGATGGCTAGCAAATAGCACTTTACCTCACTGGATTGTCCTCAGAGAGGTCTGATTTGAAGTCCACTGAAGGCATGGGGAGTTTTCTTCCTCTGATTTCACTCACCCTTGAACCTAGGATCCTGGGAAAATTGTGTGCTTTCTGCATGGAGCTGAGCATCTTTTACTCATTGCAGATTTTATGACACTTGATGCATTTAGAACCTCACAAAATAAGGCATTTAACAAAAAAAGCCGCTTTGCTTTGTTGAATATACAGCCTTAATATTAGAAATACAAGGCATGCTGCTGTTATGTTTAGAGGAGAACAGTACAATGACTTATAGATAAAATATATGCATGGAGGGATAACTTGTTTGAAACAATCAAACCTTGATAGCCTGATAAGTGCAGTAACTATTCATAATCCTCAGCATAGCAAGTTGTTCAAACCAGCCAAGATCTGGAAAAACAGAAGATGCACAGTTGCACCAACCTAGAAATACTTAAATCCAAATAAAGCTCGTTTCGTCTCTGTTTTGGAGTTTCCAGTGACTTGCAACGTTTGCGGTTTTAATCTCAGTTACCCAAGTTGTTTAGTATGCTCAGGCTGTCTTCAAAATTTCCTGCCTGCACATTTTTTCAAAAATGATATCTCAAAGGCCATAAGGCAGAAATCTTGTTTCTAACTTTGGCTGAAAGTGACAATGTTGGTCGTGTCTTTGTGGGCTCAATGTGCTGTTTGGTTATTGCAGAAAAGAGGATTCCTTACTGTTCCAGCTATGATTACATGCTCAGATACTATCTTGATGGCTTTAGGAGACATCCATGTGTGCAGTGGGGTGCGACTGGTTGACACAAAATAATTTTTTTTCCAATTTGTTCCATGGTGACAGTAATTCAGACAAGATGATGATTTTGCGCTCTACTGTAACCTTCTACCTGTTCAATAATCCCAAGGTAACAAAACGGATATTTGCAAAGACTTTTATTTATTTATACATATGTTTGCAAATCCAGTAAATGAGATATAATTGCTTATGTTAATCAATTCTGCTATGCATAGAATTGTTTTACTTTCCAAAATCCTAAATCTGTCAATTTTTTGTTCATGCATTTTTGCACAAATAAATTACCCCGTACATAAGCAACTCTGTTATTTGTGTTCATGCATGTGGTTTCTTTGAGAAAATGTGAGATGTGCCTTTGACACCCAATTATTGGAAGAGTGTGCTCAGAGACTGGCTAAATAGTTTTTGATAGCTTTTCTTTTTCCTTTTTTTTTTCAACCAGAGAATAATGTTTGTCTTGAAAGAACAGAACAGACCAAATAATTTTTAATTTAAGTTACTGAATTACCTGCCTCCACTCCTTAAGTTGGTACAACTGCAATGAGATCTTTGAGGAAAATAATATTCCCAAGAGACCGTGAAATAAAAAGACATGTCTTTTCCTACTTGAGTAGTATGATTCAACTAAGGACAGGGCACACTCTAAAAAGTATTGAGTGTTTTCAGATCCTTGCAGGTTTTAAATGTTCAATCATTTATGTCTTAAAAGCTATTACATGTGAGATGAACAGCACTTATTTAAAGCTAATAAGTGAATTTGATCAAAAAACCCCAGATGCTGATTAGAATTTTAGGATTTGTGTGCAAATTTTGTGCCTGAGGACAACATATAACCAGAACGTATCTAGAAAAGTGCTGTCTTGCTGGAGTATATCATAGACACTAGTATTCTACTAAAATTAATCAAGGTAAAAAGTAGCATACAGATCCAGCAAGTGTTTGTGATAGTTAAGCAGGATCATAAATTGGATTAATTTAATCAGATTGACAAAATCCATACTTTGCCAAGAGATCTTTGTGCAATTACTTAGCAAATAGTTCTACCAATGAACTTTTAGACTCCAATCCAGGAACACTGGATCATATTATCAGGAAAATTTTCAAACAATTTCACTAGGGATTTTTTATTGAATGACAGAAGAATAGTACTACTTTTGACCTTATTGGGTCCTTGCATCTCGCAAATCCTCATAATAAACAAACAAATGCACGCAGTCAGGTGGAAGGATATAACAGCAGTCAGCCTTTCCAATTGCTTCCCCTGATTCATGGTTGTTACCTCAGATTTATCAGAATGACTCATCTCTAATCCAGACTTTTCAGGCTGTGAGAGATCCTCAGCCACATTCTTTGGATACCTGAGGTAAAGTCATATGATAAAGACTGATTAGCACGTTGAAAGTTTTCACTTTATTTTTCTTCTTTTAGTGGACTGCGGTATATTTTGAACAAACACAGAATCTTCGCTATGCACACATGTAAGATACCTCAGGAAGGAGGAGAGATTATCCAAGACCACCTTTTCTTAGTATTTGAAGAGACAGAAATGAAAACTGCATGCATGCCCACTTACCAACATCTCACGACCCTTAGTAATGAAAGCAGCTGAGACACCTAATTGCATTCCTGTGGATCTTCACCTTCAGACAGGTGATCAGTGCCCAGAAAAGCAAAGCTACTCTTGGGCAGGTCGCACTCCTGAAAGACAAAGTTCAAGGAATGCTGATGAATAAGGTATTCAAGATCCTGCGATCATTCGCAACACTTCCGCTTTCACATTCCAGCCCCTAAGTAGACAAATAGGCATTGCTAGCTCTAGTGACATGGCAGTAGAATAGGCACCACACATCTCTTTTTCAAAGCAAGCCTGCCCTGCAGTGCAAAGTGAAAAGTCTTCTCCACCCAGGAAGACGTGAATCTACTCTATTAGTTACAGTGCAGACTTTCTTTTGCACATATCCAGAACATCAGGAGCTGACAATAGCAGAGAAGCGACCAGGAAGCACCTAGCACGTGTCCTCTCTAAACATCATCCTGGCTGCGTTCCACACAGACGGCACAGAGCTCAGTCAAATCTCATTGGTTTTAGCTAACAGCTAAAAAGAAATTTCCTCGCAGTGTGAGGAATTCACATCAGCAGCCAAGTGAAGACAGCTAGGATTAACCAGATGTCCACCAACCTAAATAAATCCACTCATCGGGATTTTGCAGAGGGTAGAGACAGTATAATTTGCCTATTTGACAACTTGTGCCTTTATGATATAATTAGTTAGTTCCCACATAGCGATTCTATTGCCAGTGCTCGCTATTGTTGAAAATAATGTAAACACATATTATATAAGTCACTAATTGTCAATTCCCAAACAAAACCTTGGAAGACACATTTAGGAATCACCTTTCAGCCGAGGACAAAAGATCACTATTAAGATGTACTAAACCAGCAAGAGACCAGGCTGCTGGTAGCAATTTATTTCACCTCAAGGCGTTCTGGAAGACTCAAAGTTCTATTAAATACTGAAAAGAAACTATCAAAACAGATGCTGTCTGGCAGATATGTCTCACCTTTGTGCAGCTCCAGGACTCACCCACTTAATCAGCATCTTCTAACAGACAGTGTTTTGGAGTAAGCAACCAACTGTTTTAAATGAACTGAAAGCCACAATCTTAATCTATCCACCAACACCAATAGTTCCCTCTGATGCACATTGTACTTGTACGTTGCACCAACTACACCAAAACAAATCCTTACCTTACAAATCATCATGTCTCAGCTGTTCAGTTCAAACTATCACGTTATTTCACAATAACTGAGACATCATTTTCTATTGCTAACCAAAGGTCTAGAACTCAACAACTTGAATTAAGATTTTTTAATCTTACTTGACACTCCATCTATCTAACTTGCACAGCAGGATAAAAAAGCCCTGAAGCCATGAGCGGTCCTCTATAAAATCATTTTTGTTGTCTTACCTTACCCAACTTTGTAATGAAAGAATTCTTACATTTTTTTTCTACTACTACTACTATTATTATTTCCAAAAGCATGCAGCAGATCTTATCAAGACTAGAGCCAACTCATAAACCCTGTCTGCACTTCACTAAATGACATTGTCAGCTCAAACAGCTTGCAAAATAGCTAAATTGTATTTAAGAAGGTATTGCTAGAAGGGGTAATGTATAGATTTAGCTTTTATTGTACTTTGTAAAGAAAGAGACAGATTAAGATCCATTGCTGCTGTCTTATAGTGCCGGACTTAGGTAGAGCATAATTCCAGCAGGCAGAAAGAAGCTGGCCTCCTCTTCTGTCTTGTCGAACACCACACTACCCGTACAGAAGGCAGGTCTGTGCTCACTTTTATTTCATATCTTCAAGTTTTGGTCGTGTATATATATATATATATATATATATATATATATATGTAAATATATAAATATTACATATATGTAAATATATATGTAGGTGTGTATATATAATATGTATATAAGCTTTCTTTCATTTTGCTTGTGTGGCTGCCATGCTCTAGCAAGTGCTGCTTTGGCAGTCCAGAAGCCAAGTCTGGGATATCCTGATGAGGAAGAGATGATTCCCTGCAGAGAACTGTCTGTGTGCAGTTATGTTTGAGGAGCCTGAGATGAGCTTGGAGCTCCAGATGTTCCACCACAGTACTGAGACAATGCCCTCAAGACACAGAGGGTACACAACTTTTAAGATGGGGCAGGTGATGGCAGCAGTCTGAATTACACTTGCTTGAAACTTCATGAGAAAGAACATGGCACAAAAATGATCAAGATTTTCACTGGTAACTGCTTATTCTTTCCTGAATGCACTCAAAATGCTGTTGTGCAGACTTTTTTGTCCCCAAATGTATCCAAACCACCATCCTGTGCTTGCTGAACTGTTTTGAAATAAGCAATTTAATATTCAGGACAACGATATAATAAAGTACTTTCTATAGTACAACCTGAAGAAAAAAATGCAAATCAGACAATATCTTTCATATGAAAAAAAACAAAAACAAACAAAAACTCCAAACTGTGATGGTTCTGATTGGGTGACTGACTGAATGATTACTTTATAATAATAATTTGTGTGCTGTGCTTGTTAACCTAACAACTTGTTTATGATAGGCACTTATAGGTAACATTATAAATACATAATGCATCAAGAGTGACTGTATTTTGTTGCCTAATGTAGAGGGGAATACTGCCCTGCCCAAATGGTAGTTATATGTATTTTATCGGGGTACCGTTTCATTAGCTAGATGAGCCTTGGCCACTGGATGCAATAGCTTGCACTTATCACTCTAACTATGGCACTCAAAAGAACTAAGTTCATTGTCAGATAAAAAGAAAAACCTCCCAAAATCTTGCATTTGTTCTCATGTACATTATTGTTGCCAGAGGTACATCTTCTCTGATAATGGTGATAATAGAAGCCAGTTAGGACTAGCAAATTATTTTGCTTGATGTATTAGCAGTTCCATTTTAGAATAATCCTACTAGCATGATTTTGTAGTATTTACAATTTTTATAAGTACTGATTATATTTTCAAAATCCAAGTGGGATAAAATTAGTGCATTGTACCCCATCGCTGCTGCTTTCTATAGCAGTCACCAATACATATTGAACAATGCCATATGAATGCAATTTTGAGAGGTAAGAGCTTGATTCTTAAAAATATATATATATATATACACATATATATGTGAGCTCTTGTGGGTGATCTTCACCATATGAACATTGTGCATATAGTATAGTTAATAAAGAATACTGGAGTTATAGGCATACACAGTGGCATGTGGATGGAGTTTTGGCAGTCAAGCATTTTTTTTCTCACCTCTCGAGTCCATTCAGCAGCCAAGGAAAATGTATCTTATCATACCATTTGCACATGCAACAACTTCTGGGGGAATAATATCTCTTTATCTAATTTGCAGCTGTCAATAGAGGACTACTTTTGGCCACTGGCGGTGAATGAGATTTAGGGAGAGAGGCTTCTATAGTCTTCCAAGTCTGTGTAGGAATGATGGATGACTTTCAGCAGCAAAGATTTTTCTAACACATGACATTCCAAAAGAGAGTCTTATAAAGTACTCATGGCTAATGTCAATAATTCTCTCTTTGCCAGTTTAAATATCCTTCTGAGTCTCTCGCACCCTCACTGGTACAGTACACTGGCAAAATTAGCAAGCTGATGTCACCACTGCTTGTAGATAAACACATGTAAAGTGTCAGGCATAAGGAGGAGATTACAGAACACATATTTCTAAGTGCCACTTAGGAATACAACACATGTAGTGCATGGAAATGTTGACATCATCTAAAGAGGAAAGCAAGACTTGCAACCAGAGTGGATTATATCATTAGCCAACCTGGAAAGTAATCACTCCTTATGACTGCCAGAACCCATTTCTGTCCTAGAGCTCCTTAAGAAAAGCAAATCACTAAATTAAAATCAACATGGTATAATGTAAACAATGGTATAATTTCCTAAAACATATATGACATACATCTTCTGCATATACATTTTGCTGATGAGCACATTTAAGTGAGCCCTTCACCCTGTGCTCTGTTTGGGAAAGATGTGTCATTATTTATGGAAGGAAGTATGGGTCAGGAGTAGGGATACAGGAACAGAGGCTTTCCAGAATGCATGCTTGAATATGACTATGAGCCAGTAAAGTTGTTGCAGTGACACAGACACTTCAGCTGGGATTAAGGGCCCACAGGAGCAGGTGCTGTACACTGCTCAAAGCAGAGCACCTCTGCCCCAGAAAGCTTACAGTCAAATAACTAAGGCCATGCACAGAATCCGGAAAATTTCTTAACTAACAAGATACATGCTTACTCTACTTGTAGGCATCTGCATATCTCCCTGATCCTCTCACTTCTCCCAGTAATATTAAAATTGTATGCACCAGCTATCACACCATTTTCACCATCACTGCTTCAAATGCAGACTTTGAAGAAATATTCAGATTGAGAGATCCTTAAAAATGAGCCCATTGGGTCCTTTGTGTGTCAGAAAGAAACAGTGAAGTCCACGTAAGCTAATAAACAGGAACAAGATGCAGGCCTGATGATAACTAAGACAACGCAAGATGTTTGTAGATGTGATGGTGAGAGCAAGGAGAAATAGTAAGAGAGGAGAGAGAGTCAAAGGCAGGACAGGGTGCTCAGATTCATGGGTATGACAATAGCGGTGGCCTGTTTTCTGTGTGCATCAGACAGCTGGTGCAAGTTCTAAGGCAAGAAAGACCATAAAGAAAGAGGTAGTTAGATGTAAGAAAAAACAACAGGTCAGATGAGAGATTTCCTTGTTTTGGTATCAAAAGATGGGCTTGACCAATGTCTTGGAGGGATGAAATATCACCCTAGTGAATCCAAGATCACATGAACTACCACAATATTGTCAGTGTAAACAAGAACAGGAGTCAGAATAATAGAACAGGAAAGAAGCTGACGAGCTTAGTTTTGCCCATGCTAAGTCAAAGCTGTAGATAAAGCATTTGCAAAAGAGATGACAGGCAGATATTCTGAAATGCAGCAATTATGGAGAGAAAAATACCAGAAATGGAAATGTAAGTTCTCAGATTTCCAGCATAAAAATATTCCAAATAGAAATGTCCGCATTTTTTTCTCAAGACGTGGCTTTGATTTTTTTTCTCAAGGCAAAAAGACTATTTTTGCTAAAAGTTGTTAACAAGATGAATTGCTTGTCATGGAGGGGAATCTAGAAAGTGAGAGGTCAGAAAGGAGCAGTGCTTTGTGGGAAAAGGGTGAAGGATGTAACCTTTGCAGGGATTAGGAGAACTGATCCACGATTTGCTAAAGCCAGAGGAGGAAAAAAACCAGCAGCTGTTTTCCTGCATGCCTTTGCAGATGAGTCAGGCTAAAGCTATGGAGAAGGAGAGGCATCCAAAGGGGAGTGAGCAGGAATTGCATCTAGGCAGGTGAGTGGGTGCTATATATCAGGAAAGGTTGAAGAAAAATATCATTAGTGATGCTCTAAATTGCACCTGCAGTGTGCTCAGAAGACCTGTAGGTAGAATAAACACAGAAGAATTGAGGTCTGGGTCTGAAAGCCTGGTGAGCAGAACAACCTGATGGGTGGAAGGAAGGAGACTAAGAGGAGAAGGTAGAGAAGAAATGAAGTGAGAAGTAGTGATTGAGTGGGACGAGGTGAGACTCCATTGTGGGACAAAATGGTCAACCCACTAGCCAGCGAGAGCACAGTGGTGGTATCCCCACATTAAGCCTAGCACATGGGGAATGCTAGTGCAAGAAGATCAATCTGTCACAAGGGGTCTAGATGACTACTTTCCTTGTGATGGCAAAACTGTACACTCAGAAAAAAATATGGCCTCTTTAACCTTTATGTGTTGCATGAGTGAAAATCAAACACAGGCAAAAATGGAAAGCACTGATTTTACATTTCACCTTCATCTTTTGCTCACTGGATCCTGCCATAGTATGCACCTCTGCCCCGTTGAGTTCTCAGATAAGGCAGAGGCTCTAACCACAGTATTTCTGGCTTGCCTAAAGACAGGAATAACTATAGTGCTCATAGAGAGCACAGCATGTCCTCACAGACATTCAGGTGCATACTGTTTCGGCAGCTTTGCAGCACATAGCACACAAAATCTAAACTTTTGCATTTTCAGAAGGCTGGCACAACCTGTTCCAGCATACTTAGGCCTGGGGCTGATGGCTCTAGGTGACCGCAGCTTCCCAGCAATTTGGGGGATACTTTACATCACAGAAATGAAGACAAAAAAGAAGTGCCTCATTCTTCTCAAACAGATCTACTGCAACACGGACGCAGACGTCCTCTTGCCACTGACATCTTTACTGACACCCGCACTGACTTGCGGGCAGCAGTCTGCAAGAGCAACAGAGCTTTGGAGCTCTCCCCTAGACTCCCCACACTCTTCTTTGTGTAAAAGCTGTGGAGATCTTCCCCAAAATTGCTCAGTTGCTTGACACTTCAGACCCTGAGATGAAGTACAAAGCTCTTCTCTCTGTAACTTTCTCAGAAGCTTGTGGGATTGAGACCAGTTTTGCTGTATCTTGAACAGAACCTCAAGACAGGAAGCAAGGGGAAAAAGCCACGATTCCTCTTTCTGAACTTTCCCTTCCAGGCTTTTCCTTCCACGCAGCTTTCTATTCTCCATCAGATCAGTACCTATGTAGCTAATACTAAAAATTTCCTCAATAGTAAGGGACAATCTAGATACAAAGAGACCTTGCTGCCAGCAGGAACAGAATAGTGCTCAAGGTGAGAAGCATTGCATTACCTTTAACTTGTTAGAACCCGCAGGTCCCCAGTTTGTTGCTTTTGCCTAACTTTTAGCAGGCAAAGATGACAATTACCTACCATGTCTGGGATCTGTTATTGACCAGAAGAACTTCAGGCCCCACTTCTTACTAGACTTCTGGTAACCTCAGTTAAAACCCAAGTGAATCACATCACAACACTGACCCAATTTATTTTAAAAATGAACTACACTTTCGGTCCACTTCATCTAAAATAGACTAACAGTGGAGCAATCCTTTTGCAGAAAAAAATCAGTCTAACACAATCAAAATTATTGCAAATGTCATAAGAGTTTCAGAACAAGTAATTTATATTCACTTTGTTTACTACAGATCCATAGGAGATTAAAAAAAAAAACCTCTTAGTTTTTATATCCAAACCATACTTTTGCGTCTAAGATAGATGTTCTCAGATGGGAACACAGATTATATGTTTTCATAAGAATGGAAAGGGCAGCACACAGCTGGTAGCACAGCAACTTAACCCTTTTACCATTTAAAGGCACACTAGAAATATACTTTGACTAAAATATATACAAAATTTGGTTCAGTGCAAAGACATATTTCTGAGCCTACACACGTAAAATATGTCTGCCTAAATAAATAACTCTGCAGTTAGTAATTCACCATAGCTCAAAGGCTACCCAATCCTTCCATGAAATTGTGAAAATCAGCTGCAGTAGAGATGAACCCCTGCACATAGGGATGAAATAAAATTTGTGGATTTTTCTTGGGATATGTCACATATGAAGGACTTTGTATTTCCTGCTGGAAGCAACAACAACAAAAACAAAAGAAAAACCTGTCTGTGAGGTATGGTACAAAGAGCCTCCTCCTCTCTTGTGTTCATGAACTTCGTGCAAGCACCACTGCAATCTTCATAAAACCTTTACAGCGTTATACTGTAGCATTTATAGAAAATAACTTTGTGTGCAACTCTGGACATATAAAGATAGAACCTTTTTGAGAGCAGCTAGATTATTTTTAAGCCCAAACACATTTTAGGAAAAGACAGATGAAAATGAGCCTTATCCGTCACTGAGACAGAGCTGAACTGTCTTTATGTTGTCTTTCAAGCTAGTGCATTGGGTGCAAGGGGCAGGACACCGTGTTTCATATTTTATTTTCAGCTGCAGCCATTTGAAGCTTCTCAGAAATGCTAGCAATACTGCAGATGGAGGGGTCTGTGGTGTGCAGGTGAAGTGGTCAAATGTGCAATGATGAATGCAATTTCTCATCATTGTGCAGTTTCTCACATGCAAGTCATCACAAGTGAGAGATTAGTTTCCCTGCAGCTAATATACTTATCAAATATACACAGATCTATTTTTTCTTCCGTACCATGGATAAATCAGTTCTTTTGGGCTCCTTGTCATGGAAATCAGGTGTAGTTTTATTTGAATGGGTAAAACTGAACAATTCTCAGATTGTTCTCATAATTCTGAAGAGGAGTTTAGACAGATGATAAATCTGCACTGCAAGGTCTGTTTTTTATTGCTTTACTATTTATAATTAGGACAAAATTTAGGGAAGAAAAGCCAGTTCAAATTCTGACATCCCACAGCCTTATGGAAAATGCTTTGCTTTTGCTGTGACATATAAGGTTAACAGAATATCAACAAGAAGGAACTGACAAGCATGTGATAAGTGACAAGTATTAACATGGTAAATCATGTATTTAAAATTACTATGGGTTTTATCAAATGTTGCTCTGGAAAAATAAACTATCACATAAGAAAAGTTAACTGACAAAATGCTGCTGAATCAGATGTGATTTCAGTATGCGGAATTTGATAATATTTTACAAATATGGATCTAAACCATCCCTTCTATTTAATATTTAGCCAGGAGTGATGCTACTGAAGTTCTGCCTACATCTAGTTTAGGTTAGTGAAATTAAATTTTGCCGGTAGACAAAATAACATATGTTTCAATGTATGTCAATTATACTTAAAACACATTAATGCATTTTTAGAGTAATTTCTATGACAGTGAAATTATTGCCTGCCCCCCCTCCCTGTTGCTGTCACATAGGACTATAACCAGTGCTTACGTGGAAAAGTAATATTAGGAAATGCATTAAAGATGATTTATCAGCTGGAAATAGGAAAGAGAGCCAAGAGCAGGTGATGAACTCTTCAGAACTGCTGCATTAAGCTGAGACAGAAAAAGCTGTTCCATTATTTCAACTGACCTGAAATATATAATCAATTGAGACCAAGTTCCAATCTCATTCATTCTAGTCTAATTGCATAGATTTCATGGCATTACTCCTGATTTCTACTTACGCAGGCGATCGTCATAATTTGGCTTTTATTTGGCCCTATGGAAAACATGATAAAAGAGCCTCATAGAAACCACAATTATCTAAAGCTCCAGGCATGCCCTGCTCTCTTGCTTTTAGGGGTAAGGTCTTAAACTTACAGGCTACACTACTTGCAAATGAAGCAGCGAGTTCTTCATCAGAGCTGCTTACTCAGACAGGCAGGATTTAGAGCTAAAAGGTAAAACCAAAACCCTCCAAATCTCCAACATTTAAAACCCAGCCCAGGGACCAATGGGCAAGCTGCACACATTGTCCACTGCTGGTTTAATATGCTCAAGGAAGAGATGCTGCTTAACAAGTAGTCTGCCAAATCCTGGATCAGCTGCCATTTCCAGATATAACTAAAACACAGTCCCATGTAGAGCACATTACAGTATCTAATCTGGCAGTCACAATAGGTGATTGATGCAAGATTCTCTCCTGGTCGAAAAAGTATTTGACATAGGAGGTTACTTAGCAACATTTAAACCTAGGGCTAAAGCAACAGTAGGGTGGAAGCGTAACAAGGGCATGCAAGAGGGCAGCTCAAGACTGACCACAATAACTGGAGGAAGTGCAAATGGTGTCTTTCCACACAGTCAAGGCTTCCACAAGGGATTTGCTATAAGGGGAGGATAGTCCAAATGTCTTTCTCAGACTTCATTTGAATTCTGCCAGGTTGTGATGGGAACCCGCAACCCAGCCTCAGAAATGCCAGCGAGTCATCTCCATCATCCATTTTATCCACTTTCAGGCAGTGTCTGAGGTCAGAGGCATGGGGAATTTGTGTTCAGTCAGCACCACATCAAAATCCTTTATTTTAGAAAATAGATTTCCTTTTCTGAAAATCTGGTAGTTAAATTTATCCCAGTGCTCAATGCAGCACTTCCCTTTTCTATAACCTGTAGCTCAGCAAGGCATGCAAATGTTCACTCACACAGTAATTAACCCTGAGAAAGGAGACAGTATCAAACGGAATATCTTTTAATAACTCCGTTCTTCAGAAAGGGAATCCAGGGATTCCTCTCTTTCCGTCGCAAGTCCGCTATGCAAAAGTGTTCTTCTCACGCTCCGGCATTCACTGGGCCCAACCTGACCTCAGTTTCATGTATTTCACATGCCAGTAATGCCACTAAAATCAATCATTTAGGAAGGAAAATGAACTCAAATTTGGTTGGTCTTAGACTCTTCTTGCACTGTATGCTGCATAGCACCGCAATAGGTTGCATTATTTAATAATCATTCCTTTTTGGTAGAAAAATATAAGATGCTTCCCAAAAGGCAACAAAACAACATGTAAAGGGAAGATTTTTCCAAAGGCTACAAGAAACAAACAAGCCTAGTCTCCAGAGTTAATGCCCAATATTAGAAAACTTATAGCTCATGAGGAGTACTGTCTCTCTTACCAATGCACAATTTCTATGTGATAACCAGATTTGAAGCGCAAACTTACATGTCTTCTATTTATACAGTTTAATCAACCAGGTTAAAAATATGCTTTGCTTACTTGATATATTTGAACAAACACACAGGAAAAAAAAAATCCCTTTCACTTGAATAAGCTTGATCATTTTTCTGAAGTAAGTATAGAAGGAATTTAAACTCAGAAGAAACTGTATGTGGTAATCAGCACATTACCCAGTGTAATGAGAAAATCATCTCTATTTTCTAAAAGCATCAGACGATTGCGTGGTAATAGCATTATACTTTATCAATATGAATATATCGAGTACCCACGTGTACTCAGAAACCCAGAAGTTGCTCCCTCAAAAAATATGAACGTTGCGTAGCATTCCAAGGCTCTTCCCGCTCCCGCGATATCCCACCAGTCAATTTGCCAGTCTCGTTTTTCCGATGATGCAACTATTTATCTCACATGACTAGGTCTATAGAAAGGTCCCCGAAGAGCAGCGGCCATCGCGCCGCCCGCGCGCCGAGGGGTCGCCGTGTTGGACAGCTCCCTGAAACGCCGCCCTCGCGCCGGCAACGTCCCTCGTCTGCTGGACAAGCCTTGACTGAAAAGGTCTGGTTTACCTAGGGGACCAGCTCCTCCTCCTCCCCATTTTTATACTACTGTGGGGTTAATAGCTATGTCGTGTGGGGTCAGGGAAGACATCTGTGTCTCAGATAATATGCTTACGGTGATTACCACACATAATTGACTGACCTTCCCTCATTCTTTTTCTGCTGCAGGCCATGGCTGATAGGGTGAGATGCTCTAGAGGAGTTTATTTTCCATCACACACTATTGTGCTGCTGAGCAAATATTTTAGCAAGCTCTGAATGAATCACCTTTCAGGCCTTGGGTTTGACAGTTAAAATATGAAGGCTGTGACCAATCTAATAATATTAGATTTTAAATCAGCCTAAGGAGAAAACATGGGAAAATCCTACTTAAAACCCATTTATATTAGGTACCTAATAAAATCCTGTTTGGAGTGCTGAAGTCAACGTAAATTTTTGAGAATTCTTGTTCTTCCTTTTGCCCTCCCTGTTTTCTTCACCTCCTCCCCTTGCTTGGAATGTTTTCAGCTCTTAAGTGGGTTTGTCTCAAAAAGCATCTGCAAGCTAAGATGTAATAAATAAATAAATACCTCTTCATTGCAGGAGCGAGGCTTTAAAATGGGAAATGGCAAGTTCTAATTTAATACCCTTTCTTTAAGGGTATTAAGCATTGGGAACCCCTCCTATATCATGGTGCTCTATGACAGGAATATATGACTGTGTTGGACTGTTCTGCATAAGCCTGAATTTCCTTCTATAGTCAGGAAACAAACAAGTGAAAAAAAATCAACAACAAAATGCTATTTTTTTCCCTCTATATACCTAAAAAGGAGCATTCATTTCTAGTTCCAGTGCACACTTGCAAAAGGCATGGAGTAAGCACAACAGGAGAGAGAGGTTTTTTAATATTTGCAAAGGAGAGTTTCATTTGCAACATTAAGATTTTAACTTTCTGATACTGCTTAACTGTTTTATCTATCTAGCAATTAATATATCAATCCATACATAATGTACTCCCACAGGAAACAGTCTTTATATATTGGGTTTGACTGTGAATGATTGAAGCATTGTACCGGGAATATTAGTTTCTATCAAGGAAACAACTAGGTACATAAAGTTGTCTACACACATGTACACAAACACATACACACACACACCCCTTCTGCCCCCTTATAAAGCCTTTTCATCACATGGAAAATTATCTTTGCCATGCAACACCAGTCAGTCTTCGTGGTGTGTACTCAGAATTTCAAGCTACTGCAATTACACCAGGACCTAATGGGCAGAATGATATGATACATTGAACAAATACATCTGTTCTTACTTCTACAGCTGAAAGCTAGCATTTGTGCAAACGAATGTTCCAGCACTACAGCCAAGAAGTGCTTCCAACCCCAGTAGTTCCTCCACTTTAATTTGTCCAACAACATAATCTACATTCCTTGCTGCCGTTTAGAGAAATCCATTTGGAACTGCCATCATCTTTCAAACATTTAATATAATTCATCCCTCCCCCCAAATGTAGCAACTGCTTAACAAGGAAAAATATACATATTCTAAATGTATGGGTGATCTTTAGACAAATCTCAGCATCACTTCATAATTATATACTACAAGTTTTAATTAACTAAAGCTCTGAAAATCATAATGCCTTATTAAAATGCAATTAATCCTTTGATTAAAAAACAAAAAGCACAAGTATTTACAACAAAAACACAAGTAGAATAATTACAAATATCATGTACCCATTTCTTTTATTTGGGTGTCACTTATGATGTCTCACGTTCCCTTCATTAATTCAAATACACACATTATCTCAAATCCACAGCAGACTGAGTGACAGTGGCCACCAAACACACAGCACTATATCCTATTGATTTCTGCAAATCCTGAACAATGCCATTTGCATGCTTGTTTCTGTAATAATAAAGATATGCCATTCAGAATTAAAGCACCGGCCAGACTAGTGGCAACTAATTGTGTTGTGTGTAATGAGTGCAATTTCAATTTGATATAACCCTCAGCTTTTCTTACAGCACTCGCTAAGTACTTTCAAGTCTTTGTGGGGAAATAATTGATTTTTTTGTGCTGTGGGCACAAGAAAATTATTATGATCTTTTGAATAATGCCAAAGAAAGGACCATGAATGATTTAAATTGGTGTATGAAGAAGGCTTCACTGTGGATTGCAGTTTGACTGACATCCTACTAATGTAGTATCTAGATTAGCAATTTTTAAGGAGGCAGCTAATATAAAACTGGTAAAACGGAAAACATTGCTAACAGGGATTTTGTATTTATTATTCAGTGAGGAATAACAATATGGGGATTTAAGGCATGTCAGACAAACACTATACTATTACATAATTGCCCTTGCTCTTTTCTTTTATGGCACATGTATTGAAGGGTATGTTTCAATTGATAAATTACACATTTAAAATATGTAGATACAACGGTACGGTACTAGGTTATCACAAGAGCTAAAGTCCATTGGCTATGTTGGTCTGTAACCGCTGCATACAAAACCCTTTGTTTTGTCTGATTGTGACAAGAAGGCTAGCAAACTTCCAAAAATTACTCTCATAAAGAACTGAGATAATTACCTTTCCTTTTAAAGGAAGGAAATCTTTTCCCCAAATTGCTGCCCACGCCAGAGCACCATCCTGCCCTCTTTATCGCCTGCACCACTAGATTTATTTAGGAATGAAAAGTCAGAATTAGGGCTAAGCCATCTAAAGCAGTAGTACCCTAAATCAAACGCAGTGTTCTCAACAAAATATACTTCTCTACCTAAATAAATTGTTTCAACCTGAAATTAATCTCTCTTCCTCCTTTCTTCTTAAATGACAAATAGATTATATGTAGCAAAAGTGCTGAATAAATAAGGACATTATGCACATTCCACCTTAAAATGCATACCTTCCAAATCTTATTCTTCAGAGGAGGGAATGTTGTTAATTTAGTTGGTCATAACTAAATAGTTTCTAATCTGGAGCAGGAGTCTGCTGAGAATATTGGACAGTTTAAAGGTTAATCACCATCGCCTGGTTACACAAGTGAGGCAGAACTAATTCCTCCAAAGGCAAATGGCTTGCAGTTTTATCAGCAGTGCAGATTAGAAGTGTTAATATACAGAATAGAATGGATGCTCAAGGGCCAGTTTTCCCTTATCGGCAAACTTTGCAACAGAACTCAGCTACTGCACAACCTCTGCACTTTCTATAATAAGGCCCCTCATTTTGCCTCTCGAGCAGAACTATCAAACAATCCTTCCCAAACCACTGCCACCAAAATCAGGGTATTACAGACCACAGCTAATTGGAAGATCACTATAATGAAGTAAAAGATAAAATACTTTGGCTGCTGGCCTAAAATGTGGATCAGCACAACATAGGAAGCTATCTGGCTATGTCACATTCTGAGAGATTTACATAAACAATAAACTCAAACCAACTGCCCCCCAAAATACATCTTTGTTTACAGTAAATGCAACCTTAAGCATTGGTTATAAAAAGTGTGGGGGGATTTACATATTCAACATTATTATCAACAGAGCAGACTGCCATCTCCACGTCTAACATATGTAACCTGATGTATTTTAAGTGTATGCTCTGCAAGAAAAAAAATAGTGAGATATATCAGTATGCATGTTATAAAATATTTACATATTTGTGCTGCGTAGTGTACACAAGAATATATTTATTACCAGAACACACAGGCTCAAACAGGCTTTTCCAAAGCATGTTCTATGTTGCAGGTGTTTTCCATCAGAACAAGAAAGGAAAGGGGAAGATCCATCAGTGTCACATGTTATTTTCCAAATAAAACAGGCTGACAGAAAACCCAACCTCAGAAGACAAGAAAAAGAAAAGGTACTTTGTGTGAATGCATCAGGGAGAAAAACGAGCATTTCTGCTCCACAAACAAGAATAGTGAGTTCAGAAAGAAGTCATATAAAATATTACATTAATTGCCTTGGTGTAAGAAAGCCGAGCATAATGAGCCTGCATTTTGCAAATACTGGGCCCGAGTCCACTCCTGCTGAGTGGCTGGGGACTTCTGCCACTGTCAGCAATGGCATTAGCTCTTCTTGGAGCACCGGTAAAATGACCAGTGCTTGCAAGCGAATAACTTCACTCGTCTGGAGCTGCACCATCCCCTCTGCATCACCGGCACATCACCGTTGTAGCCTCCGTCCTGTCACACCACCTCAGCTGGCCAGCCACAGCAAAACTGATTCCTTCAGAGACTGCCACAGAGGAAGTTTCTTATACAAAAATAACTTTCCCTTGGCTTTGAGATCCTGGAGGATATGCACCATACATCTCTGTCATGCTATGAGAGCAGCAAAAGCAACACTCAACCACTCAGTCTTATTTATTACCTACTGCAACAAAAGCATTTGAAACTGGAATTGCAGAACTATAAGAATAAAGCCCTTTAGCTAGATAGCTAAAACAAAAAAAAAACTCTTCCACAAACACACACATTTCAATTTTATGTAGGCATAATTAATTTACATACATTAAAGTAAAATCTCAAGCATTTTAGATTTAGCATAGGCAGAATGGAGAAAATGGCTGGCAAGGAATATGAGTGGTCAGGCAGCGAACATGTCTCACTTATTATCACTTGTTATTATTTCAGAATATAAAAATGCATCAGTATGAATCCACATGCAGTCATCACTAACCATCACCAGACCAAAGATACTTTCAAAACATCACAGTTCAAAATATAAAAAACCTCAATATCACCATTCTCTGTTGGGATCTCTCATCTCCCCAAAGCCTGAGCAGATTGCTGAGCTTTACACTGTCACCTAATAGTCCATAGCTCTGCAGGTACTGAGAGATATGCGGCACCCCCAGCTAAAGAACTATCAGAAAGTCAAGGTAGACACACGTGATCCCTCAAAGGACCTCAGTTCATCTTCATTGACACAGAATCAGACAAAAAAAAAGGAGATGGTTTCCATAGGAAGGATCTTAACTGTATAAGAAGAAAACAAACGAGCAAAAATAATTATTTGCAAATAACAGAGTGGAGACACTGCAGGCTGCTTGTGAAACAGTTCTTCACAAATAAGCCACAGCTGAAGTTTGGCTCTGGTCTTGTGGTATAGCTTGATGTAGGTGCATTGCAGAGATGTAATCATGAGATGAAATTGAATACAGCTTCATCACTGAGTAGATTAGATAAAAACATCCATGGCTACTGCCTTGGGCACAGTCAGAAACCATTAAGGACTCTAAAGGACTTGTAGATGGAGAATGTTGATATTAAAAGGTTGGACAATTTTTACTAGGGGTGGTCACTAAAGACTGGCACTGACAATCCCCTTTCCTTGTGTGGCTCTCACACCTCCAGAAGATTTTACTAAATAGAGACAAATTCCAGCATTAAGCAGGTTGGTTTCTTCTGGAGATTTTCAAACAAATATGCTTTTTTTTCAGTCTTTCCAAGACCACAAATAAAATTAAGGCCAATACAGAATAAAAGCATGGGGTTCTGAGGAAAGAAAGCATCTGTTGACCATATCCACCTATATCTTCTTTCTGCTTGCCCATGTTTGTTGATAACATTGCCTCATTTGTGGATACTGATGCTGATCATCAAGCACTAAAATAGCTCTGGAGGGAATAATCATGTCCTGGCAGAAGGCTGTCCAAAATGACCCATTAGAGATTTTCTATCTATCTTCAATGTTTCAACACGTTCAGGACAACTACAAGATTCTTGGAAGTCAATGATTCCAACCTAGTGATTCAGAATAGCAAGAGATTTGGCTGGTTGGAGAAGGTGCAGAAAATAAAATATTTGCTCTGTCTAGCCACACAGGTTCTTACACAACCCCCATCATTAGAATACCTGAGTGCTTTTGTTGTGTGCAAGCACTTATGCTTAGGAAGATTTGTTGCATATGTTTGCATTTGGTCAGTGATTCATTTCACATATTCACTATGGGGAAACGTGACTGGCGCACTCTCAAAAAGTTAATCTCTGTCATTATAAACAACAGAATAAAAGTGCTGAAAAAAAAGTAAAAGGTAATGTTGGGAAAAAAATAAGAAAGACAGATGCAAGAATATCTGGTCCAAGAGCAATTAAATTTGTCACTGAGCAGGTATTTCATTTAATGTCTACCTACTTGTCAGGAAAGCTCAGAAATGTCCACGGGCTTCTGTCATTTGTTCTACTTTTTTTCCAGACCTCTGTAATTCAAAGGTAATCACATTTTCCTTTACTTCTTGCACAATGCCTGAGCAGTTTTTGTATCCCCTCATACAGCCCACGTGCAACTCTTTTATCAACAATTTATTAGTCCTGTCCTGATAAAACCCATCCTTCATTTTTTTTTTTTTAGATCACAATGCCTTAATTTATTTTTTTAAAGCAAACATGGTCAGATTTGAAGACATTCTCACTTCTCATTGTATAATTGTAAATCACCAGTTATTTGTTTTAGAGCTATTGTATTAATAAACATATGAAGAAATAAAAAGTATTATTCTTGCATCCTTGCTGGCATTACTCACTTTTCCCCCTGAAATCAGGTGCCTAACTCCCACTGGGCATCAATTAGTAGATACTGTAAGTATACATAGGCTCAAGGGGAGACTGGACAAGTCTATAGAACAGAAATGCATAGAGGACTGCTAAATACATGGAAACTACACCCATTTCAGGAAATTCCTAAGTTGCTGGTAGCTGAGAGCCAGGGGGATACTAGGGGGAAGTATCAAATACGCGAAGCCTGCTCTTTACTCTTCCCTGCACACCCACTTATGGCTATTGTTGGAGCCAGGATATTGGGCTACACTGACCTTTGTGCTGAACCAGTATGCCTCTTATGTTCTTATTATGTTCTTATGTTAAGCAGGCAAAGAATTTAGCCCCTGGATAACACCCAGTTGTGCTTAAATTCAACAGCAAAATTCCTTTTCTCTTTATTGTTTCAGATTTGTAGAACTAAGTGTGAGTACCAATATATGAAGTTTTTCTGGCACTGAACTTAATAAAGATTGTTTTTGCTATCATTAAGAACTTAGCACGACTTCTTTAGCTGCATAAATGCAGGGTTTTTCTTGTCCTGAAAAAAAAAGTTGTTAGCCAACCTGTGCCAGTAACCCAGGTGAAATACACTGTTATATAGGCATTTGAAACTGATCTCTGAACTATTCTACCTCCCAAGAAAGGATTCAATAACAAAAATTTCCGAATATGAAATTTCAAGAGTTTTTAGGCAGAACAGAGCCATTCTTGCACACTTCACAAGAATACATATTTCTAAGGAAGGGTTTAGACTTGGCAATTTTGTGGCAACACTTACAGAATGTAAGTGTATGGGAACACATATCATGTGTCCAAGTGGAGCTTCGTCTTCTTCATCAAAGAAATGCTTTGGAGAAGCGTAATGAGTTACAGAAATCCTTTGAATCTCTCAATTATTATCAACTTTGGAAAAAAAAATGCTCAATGCAAAGATATGACTGCTTTATATTTCTATATTTCTGGAAGCCATTATGCTGAACAACAGCAATAGAAAAGGAACTAAACCACTGCAGATGAAATCTGAAATATACTGAAGGCAGTAAGAATCTGTATTAACATCAAGGGGTCAGGATGTGTTACAGAAGGTTTTGGAAAGATATAGAAAGAGTGACAGGAAATATACAGAGCTAATTGCAAGACTGATACTTTTTGGTCACCATTTCCCATGATATATTAAAATGAATGTTGATAATTTTGTTCCCTCCATGCATCACTTTGAAGCTGAAAAACAATGGTGCACAGTTTCTTATATAGGGGAGACTGTGCCAGATGCAGTGAAATCAGGAAAAGCAGTATGTCATAGCAGCAAAACAGGAGGAGTCTTAATTCTATGTGGTACTGAGCTTGGCATAACGAAATAAGAACATGATGAATATTAATATTTAAACTACCTTTGCTTCAAGAGTTAAGACATCTTCTCACAAAAGGCACCTCTAGTGTGGATATCTATCTTTGATATTGTAAGTTACACCAACAGCAGACAGATAAATATATTATGTGGAGCTCAAAAAAACTACAATATTTCACAGTATCATATGGGGATTGCACTGATTTTTTTTTTTTTTTAATAAAGAACAGCACTGTTTTTGTGCACAATTTCTTCATGTCTCATTTGCTATAAAATGTTGGTCAGTGAACAAAGAATAGCTAGATGTTTTTCATTGCATGACCAAAGCTGCATCGTGCTTCTAGGTTTCTTCTTATTTATTGTACCTTAATGTTCGTAATGGCTGCTTACATAAACAAAATCAATTCCTTTTGTGAAGCATATATGCATAATTAATTATTCATTCATTAATCATTAGAAAGTCAGATGTTTACTTTAGAAAATTTGAGGCTAAAATTTCAGAGAAATTCCAAATATGAATGGATCTGATGTACTGTTTTTGAAGATGAGCCTAACCTTAAACACGTGAGTAGGACTACTGATCTGTTCATGTTTACTTCAAGCACTTCTGAACTGGAGATGTTATTATGTTAGATGGTGGTAGAGAATGCTTGAATATATGTCTGCCACCTCTTTCATGAGTTACTTAATATAAAATGAAAGGTTTATTGTGAACAAATGTAACTGATTTACAAATATTTGATGGAAAAAATAAAAAGCAAAACAACAGAGAAGGTATATACAGTTTGGAAAAATTCACCTTGATCTTTTTAGAGAGAAATACAATGTTTTTAAAAAAGGCGCTCAGTTTCTTCAGGTGTTTCTCATCACCTACATTT
>NW_010587193.1:269492-283171 GCF_000705375.1 Tinamus guttatus | reverse complement strand
AGTTGAGCAACAGGTACGGTCGGAAACTGAAATTGCTGCAGACTAACAGGTTTATAATGCAATATGTTTATCTGGAATCTGTGCTGCTCACCAACAGCTTTCCTGATGGCTTTTAAGGTTGTTGGCTTAAGAAGCTGCACTGACAATACATCTGGGGGAGAGGCAATTGAGTGGGAGATACCTTTCTTCCCCCATTAGTGATACACAGGACAGAGTATACTCGATATCACGTGAAAAAGAGACCTAGTCCTGTCCCCACTACCTCTCATCAACACGACGGCCTCATCTATGTGAATAGCCCTAAGTGGCACCTGGGTTCTGGAGAACTTGCCTCCTTCCTGTTTAACTGGAGATGTGGCAATCAGCAAGGCTGTTTAGCCTGAAAAAGGATGTGAGAGCAAGGATTTGGACTCAGCAATTCTTCCCCACTTGGTGCAAATGCTGAAAGGCAGTAATGAGAGCATGAAGCAAAGGAAAAAATAGTTTTGTGGAGGTTTTGGAGATTTCAAACTTTGAGGGGTTTTAAATGCCACAACATTTTTAAGATTTGGGAATACAAAAAAAGAAAAGGTTAAGTTAATTAAAATGCTTCATTAAACATTAGGTTTTAGTCTTTACACCACGATCTAGTACATGAAACAAATTTTAAAAGTCATTCAAAATGAAAAGTTTGGAAGGAGGAAAGTGAAAAGACTTTAGTTTCAAAAATATTAAAATAAGATGTTTTGACAATGCAAGATTTTTTTTTTTTTTTACCATCACTATATTTCAATGAATTGACATGATTTCATAAGAGTTTCAATTTTCATTAACTGCATTTAATTTAGCAATACAATGCAAAGAACAGAAAAGATGACAGAAGGACTCATATTCCACAATTAAAACGCAGGTGTATTTTAACCTGTTCCATTATCAGAAGTATAACTCATCACCATACAGAAAAACTCAGTGAAAGAAACTATGCCATAGGGAGGAGAGAGCTGAAAAAAAAGGAAAAGCTTATGAAACAGAGAGAATGCAAGCACTTGACAAATGTCACTAGTGTACTATTTATTTTATTATGTAGCTGTCCAGGCATCTCTAGCCAAATACTTTGGCTAATATCTACAAATTTGCAATGAAAACAAGCAGCAAAAAACTTTGCACTGAGGTTTTAATCCAAAAGTTAACACAAAAGACATTTTGCCTAAGCTGGCAGTGCCAAGGTATAAAGGAATTCTCAGTTTTTCTTAACCTCTCCTGTGGATTTGTGTGTCACCCTTCCCTCCTGGCCATTTCCCTGTCCAGGTTTTTCTCCAAAGCACACACGGAACCAGAGATTTTCCAACAGTAAACCAAATACTTACAAGCTTTCCAGCATGTGAAAGCACCACCATGAGAAGACAAATGATCAAAAAGGCAAAACAGATCTGACCTGGTAAGTGCATGCTCTTTTCCATGACAACGCTGTTTTTATTTGGTATCAGACGCACGGAATAAGATGCTGTGGTGACTTCTTTGTCACTAGCAAGCTGTCTTAAATCCCTGAGAATAGAAATGAATGAAAATTGTAGAAGCCAGTCATAACAAAGAGATTTGTGTATGTAAAATACTCAAATCAAGCATCCAGCAGAATAATATAGTCAAATGCATTAGGAGGGGGCAGGAGAGAGAAGTAGAAAAAGTAGATGGACACAGAGGGAACTACAACAATGTGTCAATAAGTATTTATCATCACTATGTTCTGACTGGCAGAGCACAATTACAGGACATTAAAGGCCTTTACATTTCTATCCCAGCTGCAAACAAAATGAAAACAATAAAATGCTTTTTCAGAGCATCAAACTACCTTTCCCACTCTCCTGCTTATTCCCACCTCTGAAATTCTGTTTGAGTTCATCTTTACCTTGACCTTGCTTCTGCTAGACTCCTTGTTCATGTCTTAATCACTTCACATCTTGAATAGTGCAATTCGTTCATCTATGGTTTGTCTAAATCCCAACTCTCTCTAAATGTCAAGAGGTCCAGAATGGTACAGTCAGATTATTTTCTTGCTCCATGCATGGATAAACAATATGATAGAAGATGTGTTTATGCAGTAAAATGAGAAACTGCTGTAGAAGAGTGAGGTGACTGTATATAGAAGGGGGATGGCAGAGAACAGATGCACAGTGGCTGAAAACTGGCTAATATTCTCAGACACTTCTATGACAGCTAAACACCCACACATCAACATTAAAAATATTTGTTTACTAGAATATAAATATCATCCAGATCAAGAAACCTGGAAAGATGATTTTCTATCAGTCTATTTTCTATCAAGGATGCCCTTTTTCAACATTTTCTCTACCATAGTAGACAGCTACCAAGGACCTTTGCCTCCACAAAACAATTAACATCACATGCTTGGTATCAAAATAGCTTTCTCTGTCTTCAAAAGTGCAATGGTACTGTCATATAGGAAAAGGCTCACGTTCTCCACAGTCAAGGAAACTTTCTTGTTCATCCAAAACCAGCCATGCTGCATTTTGCTAATGGTGCAGGACCAGCATAAAGAGAATATTTACCAGTGCTTTAAGAAGTCAGCAAATATCTGGAACTGTTGGTTTCCTTCACTACTTGTGTCATCAGCCTAAGTACCTAAGTCCTACTACCATCTATTTTGCTGTGAGAGCTTTGGTATGTCAACTGACCAGTCCACTTTGTAACCTAAGCAGTTTGCAACATAAGCAGTTGGGGGACCAAATACCCACTAGGCACAAGCTCTGGCAGATTTATCCATTTCTATTTCTGTGTTATTAGAAGCTGGAGCAGAGGTACAGTACATCAGAGTGTGTTGTTTTGCAACAACATAGCTGTTGATCTTACAAATCAACTGCTTCATGAAGATTTACTATTTAAATTTAACTTTTTTGGGAATTGTATGAGTTGATATGTACTAAAGAAGGAAATGACGGAGATGGACTTTAAGAAAATCTGGGGATTTATCACCTCATAGGTAATTAAGAGAACAGTATGGATACTTGATCTCTCTGGAAATCAAGGAAGCTGTCTAAAAGTACCTAGAATGCCTGCAGTAGAGCTCTATCCATATTTATCATTCTATGTCCTACAGCAAATGTATTATGAGCTAAGCATGATACTTTTTAAAAATCATTCTGTTTTTTACAATTCCCCCAACAACCTCTTTTAGCAAAGTTGAACAAAGAAAAATACCCTGATCTTGTTAAAAAAGAAAACAAAACAAGCTATTTAAATCACGGATTCAAAAGGCTATTGCATTGTTTCTATACACTCCAAATCATGTTAAGCTTGGTAAGAAAGCATTTTCCTCCCTTGAATGGCAATTAGAAATTTAGATATCTAATAAATAAATCCTACCCTGCATCAGTTCAAGAACGTTTGCAAACCAAAACAGAGTTTGGGATAACAAAATATCTCAAGTATTTTAACAATTTTAAAGTATTTTTCCTGTTATTGGCTCAAATTTGTAAACGAAAGTCCTTTTGAGTCAGATAATCAGAAATTCCCAGAGAGACAATTCCAAAGGCCATTTTCATGTTTAAAAAGAATTAAAACTGACCTTTTCCTCAAAAGAGCACTTGTTTTCTCCCTTGCTTTTTGGCTTGCTTTAAAAAAAATCCCAACCAGCTGTGGCCATTTCTGCAAAAGCTTCCAGTAAAGCCATTGTGGCCCACCTGTGGCTGTTGCTTCTCAGGTGACACGAGGAGGCCTGGAATTGCATAGTCACCTTGCTGCTGAAGATGAGGCAGAGCACCCCAGAGCTGGATTCTGGCTGGATACATGCCTCCAGTCCCAGCCAATTTCCAATTATTTCAGGTGCAAGTTTTAACAAGTGCAGTAGCCCTCCCAGTTTGCTTACTCTCCTCATTACCATATGAAGACCTGGGTTAGATGCCTACAGGCATTTTGCAAATGCAAGGATTTTCAATTACCCGTCCTTCTGACAGGCTTCATGGCGTCTTTGTACAGCAGCTTTAGATAGTTGAATGGCAGCTTGCATGTCATTGTTACTAGCGATAAATAACTGTAATAACTGTCCCTACTCTGCAAAATACTGACTACCATCCACCCCTTCCCTCTAGAGCTGTCTGTTTTCTCTCTATGCATAGAGTTCGTGTTAACTATAGTGCCAACTGTGGACAACTAGCTTTTAAACAGTAGTTTTGTATCATTTAGGATGCGTTCCATCAATGCTCTTCCTACTTGTGCGGATGGAAACCCTAACTACAGAGCCAGTAATATCTGAGGGATTAATGTGATTTCTCATTAATAAGAGCTCCATAACCTTTGGTATGGGATATATTTAGCCTGTTTGTTCTTTTTTTTTTTTTTTTTTGTGAAGTATATTCTACAACATGCTGTGATTTCTGGCCTATTGATTAATAGGTCTTTCCACCACAAGCAATCTTAATCTTTCTTAATTGCCTTAATGGCTGCATGGCCTCTCTTTTATACTCTCTGCCCACTATGTTGTTGTTGCAAATGCTTTTGTGTCTTAACTTCATGACTATAGTAAGGACTTAAAGGAGACTGACTGTGAAGTCTATTGTTGCTCTTGTTCTTTCCATTCTTTAAATTTCTTTTTCAAGCTCCTAATTGATGCAGGTAATTTTTTGGATGTAATTGTGTTAATGTGCATAAATTAAAATACAGTTGTCCAAAAGTCATCAATAAAGCAATCCTTTTTTTCTTTTTTCTTTTTTCTTTTTCTTTTTTTTTCTTTTCTCTCTCTCTTTTTTTTTCTTTTTTCTTTTTTTTTCTTTTTTTTTTTTTTTTTACAAATTTGTAATATAACTCTTCTCTTACTTCCAGAGATCTATAGTGCAAACTTGCAGGTTTATGTAGATTTTTGTTCAGATATCTGAGTCTGAAATAGTTAAGTCTGTGACAGTGGTTAGTGTTCAAATATGGCTGTGAGAATCCCCCTTCTAGAGATTTGGATAAATCTGTCCCTGAAGGGTTTGCTACAATACATAGAATAAATGATGGTGAGTCCACCAGGTTGCTTTGACTTCAGCTGCCCTTGGATCAAATGACAAGATAAAAGTAGATCAGTTTATTTGTGAAACACTATTAATTGCACAGGTAGATTTCTGGTCTACATCTGTCTTTCACATGGATTTATTTTGCTTAAAAAGAGAAGACAAGAAGCTGTCATTTGCTTTCAGTGCATTTCCCTGAAATTGGACAATGTCCAGGTCAGTAGTGCCTGCTGATCACTAAATTTTATATTTGATGTTAAACAGCAGCCAGAAGATAGAACAGGGAAATGATTTGCTTGGACTTGCCCGGTCAACTTACTGACTTAATTTTGCATGTATTATTTCTCTAAATGAAGTGATGGAATCCTAATAGAAATATGTAATAATATATCATATGTATATCATTACTGTATCCTTCCCCCTCATGTATTTCCACCTATTGGTTCATGCATGATATTTACTTTATAGGCATAGCTGTCAGTGTGATCTAGGCTGCCCATTTGGCTCATGGGCTAAAATCCAACACATCATCATATAAAGTTGCACTCACACCGGGCAAACACTTGCATGAAATATACCCAAGTAACAGAATAAGTGTAATTAGAGCTGTCATTAACAACCATAAATCACCCTAAGCACAAAAATATTTGCCTACAAAGGCCACCTTCTGAGGATACAACTTTCTAAGAGTGCTTCCTGACAAGAGGGCAAAAGTTTAGGAAATGTTTCATCAAAGTAACAACGGTAATGAAGTCCAAAGTTTTTTATTCCCCTGACACTAACTTGTTCCCAGCTACTTCCAAATCTAGATCTAGTCTAGAGCCAACTGCGCAAAATCAAAGGCAAAACTGTGAAGGCAGCAACATCTAGGGAAATAATTTCAATCCTCTCAGAAGGGAGAAGGTAATGCATGGTAATTGCAATACCCACAAACAGCAAATCTTTAAAACTGTCAGTAGTCCAGAAATGTGTCACTTAGACCACTGTAATTATGGGAGAAAAGGTGACATTCGGGACTGGAAAAGGAAACATGCTTCTGGTAGAGTCTTTTTATAGGGAAATGTCACCTGTTTAAAAGCTGTTCAGAGTTTTGGCAAGTTAGAAGTAATCATGGCTGACATTACTTGGCAAAGAGCAGATGAAAACATCAAAACTGGATAAAAGATAAAAGCAATCTGGCCCTTGGTTCCATCTTCCAATTTACAATGGTAGCAGCAATGTCAAACAATATATACTGACAACCAATGTAGCATGAGCAGGTAAAAAAGCAGAGGAAAAGTGCTGGGGTTTGAGAGCAAGAAAATCATGCTAGCAATTTGAAGAAGAGAGTGAAGTATTGCATCTGGTCAAAAATATATGTTCATACACATAAATAATATATTATTTGTTTATTTTGGCTAAAGTTTACTAAATTTGCCGTAGTTATGGTTTTCTCTGCAATATTATTCTCCATCCTTTCATCTGTCATGTAGGTATCACATGAATAGAAAGGACCAACCAGATCCTGGTATCATAAAGCCTACCTAAAAAGGCTGCCTAACTGCTATATTGAAGTTGGGAGAAGGACCAGATTTCTACAATTTGGAAGTATGACTAAGAACTCTTGTTTCAGATTTCTATCCAAGTAACAGTCTTTTAATAGTACATGGTTTCCTGGGATAGCTTTTGATGGGAAGGGTTAAGAAAAATGTTTTTAACAGAGTTATGATTCACAAAGCTTTAATATCTCACTTTGTACTGTCACCAGGCTTAAAAGCCAAAACTTTTGCACTGAAATAAGGGCTTCAGAGATCTACTAGCCAGCATTAGGAAAAGGCAGTTTTCCCAGTGATGAAGACTGACAAGTCCGAGCAAGTCTGGTAAGCAGGGGTCTTGATGCTGATACTATATTATGGATCTGGGAGTAGGTGAGGAAAATGCAGTACTTATTTGACTTTCTCCACCTGCAGAGCAGGAAAGGTCATCAATGTCGAAACATTCTGCATGCATGGGTGTAAAGTATGGAATGGGATCGAGCCAAACCTTAGTCACTTATTGCATGAGTACATTGGAACAGCTTCATTAAGTTCACTCTTACTAAAACTTGTTTTTCAAACCTGGAAATGTTTTATAACTTCTTCTTTTTTTTTTTTTTTTTTTTTTTTTTTTTTTTTCTGAAGCGGCTCTATTATTTTTGCCTCATCCTCTCTGAATCATCAACAAAAGAGGTGGATAAGGTATTTTACCAGAGGTCTCACTTAGGCTTCTACCACTTTTGCACTCAGTCCTGGTACTTTCTTTTTTGATACTTGCCGCAATACCAAGCTGGGAGCTGATATTCAGACCCTCAGTTTACTTGGAGGAAGATTCTGCCTTTTGAATTCGCAGGTATTTTTAATTTATCAAAGTAAAAGTAAGTAATATTAACGGCTAACTACAGATGCCACACCAATTCTTGAAGGAGAAATGTTTTGTTGCCTCTTTAATTCAAGTATTTCTAAAACATCTGAAAATCTTTCTGGCAAAAAGTCCACTGATCTTCCTAAGGGGACAATAGAAAAACTGAGATCTCACTTGCTTGTCTCTTACTTTTCCTGGACTATTAGATTTTTTTTTTCCTTATCTTTAAGGGCAGAAAAATTGAGAGCAACTTACTCACCCCAAGAAGGGGGATGCAGTACTGCATGTACAGCTACTTTGCTCTGTCAAACAGAAAGGACTAGACCTACACAAAACATGCTAGGGGAAAAAAAGCCTCTGTGAAAAGAGAACCCTGGCTGGGTAGGAGCTGTAATGCAGGAAATTGGGAGATTAAGAAATGTGTGGTGCTCAGTACTCCTACTAAATCAGGCTGAAATGTTCATTTCTTTTTAATTAATTATATTTCCAGGAAAAAAAAAAATGACCAGTGCTGGCCTTTGTATTAACTGGCATTCCTAGGGTTTGGGAAACGACTGGCATTTTCCGTAATGACAGAGCTCAGCACCATCTGATTGAGTTTCAGTCATTTCAGACTCGGAACACAGCTCTCATTATATGACAAAATAAATCTATGATGCACTCAGAGCAATGCAAGCTCTTGATCTGTGTCTGCTCTGGTAAGACAAATGCTTGTATGAAAGGCATTTAGAAAATCTTTTCCATGTAGAAAGCACATTTGTAAAGAGGACCATAATTACAGCAAAAATTTAATCCATCTGTAGCATCTCTTTGCCTGTTTCTCTGTTTCATGCGTGAAAGGCAACAGTTTAAAGGGAATTTGAAAGAAAGAAAGAAAGAAAGAAAGAAAGAAAGAAAGAAAGAAAGAAAGAAAGAAAGAAAGAAAGAAAGAAAGAAAGAAAGAAAGAAAGAAAGAAGGAAAGAAGGAAAGAAGGAAAGAAGGAAAGAAGGAAAGAAGGAAAGAATAACTATTTACCACGGTTGTTGTTACATCAAACATCTACTATGTCTTCCTATGCCAGGAAGGTTTCTTGGGTAGGAAGCCGCCCCATGGCAAAAGAAGGAACACCTTTTTTGATACTCTCACAAACATTATATCTCACCATGCCCGCTAAAACATGTCCCTAAGGTATTTATCATATGCCACAAAAAGTAAACTACAGAATATTGAAATAAGTTTGTTTTTTTTTCGGAGGAAGTCATGCAAATTAGAAATTAAAAAAAATAGAACTATCACCCTGCCAGGATCTAGGCTCTGTGTCTAGATTGCCCTCTTGAATATAATGTTGCACCTACAAGACCCTAAAGACCTCTTGCAGTTCAAGAGACTTTCATGTAATTGTGAGCCAGAGCGAGTGATGAGTGAAATGGCTTTGTATTATCGCACCAACATCTTCCAACATCTTCCAAGCTGAAACTTAGGGAATCTGAAGTTCTTTGTCTCATTTTGAATGTTGTCATTCTGAAGTAAAAGTTAAACTGAGGATGCGGAATGAAACCAGAGAAAACCTTGCAGGAAGCTCTGGAATCTGAAAAGAAATATGTCACCTTTCATTCTAAGCTTATTAGCCTTTATATGCTCACCATGTATCCTCTTGGTTATTGCAACCTTTTCTTGTCCAACTCCTCCCTTAGTCAAACCATAAACAAATGCTCTTCTTAAAAGCTCCAGTTCAACAGGGTACTTGGGTACATGCATGGCTTTCAGTATAAGTCATTGCTGGATTTCTTTGAAGCTATTTAGGTACTTAGACTCAAGTGTATTCTTAATAACATTCTGAGCTGACCTCCTAAATCAATTTTCTCTCTTCTAACCAACCTCACAGACGTTTTTTAGTCTCTCTTTTGGCTCTCTGTCTCTTACCATGTGCCCTTTAAACTCATCAACCCCATTGGTAGTGCTCTAAAATCTCTATGTACTCACCCGCATTTCTCTTCTCATTTTCTTCTGCTTATTTTGCCTGAATCTACCCTCTTATCTTATGTCATACTGCTCCCTTGACTTTTTTCTCCTGCTTGGGACCTTAAGGAGTACGGGAGGTTTTTCCCTACTTTAGAAATAGCATCTCTGGTCTCTGCTTTTTCTGAAGTAGCCTTTGAGTCCCTTTCGACCATCACTATTTTCCAAAATTCACTTTCCATAAAAAGGCAAGGAAAAGGATCAACAACAGGAAGTAGAAGTGTATCAGAAGAGCTGAGACTCTTCAGAAAATTAAATGACATTAACTCTATTTTTAGAATTAATTAGTGTACTCAAATCATCAGCACTTTTCAGGGTCTGTTTAGAATTACAAGTTGATAACATAGGCAATGAGATAGCAAATAGCAGCCCATTTGATGAAGAACAGCATACATGTTCTGCACTCTGTGGCTGCAGGAATAGAAGTTCCAAGACTCCTCAGAATGGACCCCAAAATCACAGAGGTTAAAATATGCGTCTTCAATACAGGGTCCTTCCATTCCTGGCTATATGAAGACTTTTTGTCTAAGGACACGTCTGTACTGAAGGCCACGATGCTGTGGAAGAGTATGCCAGCTTAGCTCCTGGAAGGAGTCTGGCCCCAGGAAATCAAAGCTGCAAGTGGACAAGACTGTGCTTCTCATTTGGACTGTGTGTGGTACCCAAACTACTTCAAAGATAGGTCGTATACCCCTGTGCTTTGTCGTGTGGACATTCACCAAGGAGAGACGAATACTTGATTGCCTGGCAGTATGAAAAGACATTGAATATGAAGTACCTAAAATACACATCTTTTCCTCTCTAGACAGTTCATGCATTGCACAGAAGGAGATGATTGCCATCATTACAGAGCTAAACAAACTCCGTATAGAAGCACTTCACAGCACTTCTGTGATCCACTAGGCATGTAAATCTGCTAGGCTCATAGTCTGTCATCTCTTGTTTTTTTTTTTTTTTTTTAAAGAGGGGCCTGGAAGTGAGCGAAGCCTGTTCAAATGCCTACCTGTGTTCGGCCAGGAGCATCAAGAGGACTGCACCAGAGGACTGTTTGGTTAACGCACAGCCAAAGTATTCTTCTGCACAGGCTGAATGAATCACTCAGGAGATGCCTGCAAGTTTTGATGCCTAAGAAAATATTAATTTGTAACCAAAAGTTGAATATTAATTTTGCAAGAGGAACTCACAGAAAAAATAAAATAAAGTGTACCCATGCCAGTCACTGAAGTGACTGTACTGCAGTCTAACTCTGCATTTGCAAACATGTATACCAGCTGCATAGGGCAGGACAGTATGGAGCTTGAGGAAAGCTACTTTCTCATGCCAAAAAAACATGGATGGTTAGTGACAGCCTTTCCAGCCCATATAAGATTCTTTAGAAGTGCTGACTTAATCCTTTAAAAAAATTCACAACAATAACAAAAAACTCTGACTATTTTACTACCAGCAGGAAAAAAACAACGTCTTGTGTGAAAAACATATCCTGAATTTGTCCACCTAATTCCACTGGAAAACATTTGCTAATCATGCTGTTAAAGGAGATGAACATATTTTAGAATATTAAAATTTGATTTGGCAATGACAAATTTTAATATTAAAACACATATAATGACTCTTAGATTAAGCTCTTCTGATATACTTAATACCCAAGCTAAATAACTAATCCACCAAGAACAGGAGGTGGATGCAGCAGCTGAGTATGATTACAATTTTAGGACATGCTGTAGAGGACACAGGCAAATGCAATCATCTCATGGATTTTTTAATAATATTCACCATATATTGTTTAATCAAAAGCACCTAGCGTGTAAGCTGGAAAAAAACATTCTGAGTTTACATAAAAAACTCTTTTTAAGCCATACATATGCGCAGTACTGACTCTTGCAGTTATCAATGTGCACTTGAAAAGTTCAGTTCCAGAAGCGTTCTGGTCCATCCTTTGCAGAATAACACAAGCAGAAACTAGCGCGTCTCTTAGCTGTATTTGATTCATTTAACTTTTTCTTAGCAGAACACAGATATTGTTTAAATATGATATATATCCGCAGGGTATATATTATTCTCCCAGAAGAGGTGGCCAGTTAAAAAACAAATGGAATCTAATAACTATGAATCACAGTTGAAAATTCAGTGCATAATTCCTAAGACAAAAGAGTTAGGAATGGCTTCTAAAAATTTGTTATTTATACCTTTTTTTATGACCGCATGGTGGCAAAGAAAGAAAAAGAAACAGTTCTACACAAACAGTCCTTTATCTCAAAGTAATTTTTTATAACTCCTGCAACTATCGTGTTTTGGCTCAAACAAGGAAAGATGAAAATGAGCAATCAATTTGAGATAGAATATATATCAAGCAATATGAATTTGTCAAAGTATTCAATATGTATTTAAATTAATATACACACATGCTTATACACGTGTGTATTCATATACACTGTTATGCTCATTCCTATCCACACTTAATTCCATAGGCATTCGTCAATACACCTGTGTATTCACATGGTAGAGATATATACTTGTACATGCAACGTGAATTATTTCAAGGAACAAATTATCTTGAAAACAATCTACCTGAGGGATGTCATTTTTTCACATATAGAGCTGTATGCCACTCTCCTGAGTACATGCAAACACAGACAGAGAAACACAGCTTCACTTCTCTATTGTCCATCTCAGTGAAATATCTTTCTATAGACAGGGATCTATTTAATAAAGTGTGGGATTTCTCGTCTTTCTTAGGCTGCACCCATATGAAGGAAAGAGAATTTAATTTGTCATTAATGATCTGTAGGCAAATTATCACATGAATTGTTCACTTGTATTTTACGTGCATTTTTCAACAGCCTATAAAATCCACTAAAACAGAACACACTTAAAATTTTTATTTTATTTTTTCATGAAGCTTTTTTTTTATAAATTATTTTTCATAGGCTATGTTAAAAACTTAGCTGAAAATGCTTGGAGTTATTCCTAGTGATACATGGTCCTTTATAGAAAAAAAATGACTGAGATAAAAAATAAATCATAAAAAAAATATTTTGCATGATTCAAAAAGCTCTTCTAATACCTGCTCTCTCAAATGCCAAAATATAAAATGGAACGTAATAAAATCTTGGAAGTTGCCTGCAACTTTCTTCGTAATTATTCAAAATTTTGAATGATGAAATATTCTGATAGCTACAGCAGAATATATATTCCAACTACATAACAGATTTTCCTCTCAAGTGAGCAAGCAGAATCCATTACCTATACATACCTTTGCTACTCTAGGAGGAGCAGACCTAGATCCTAAATCTTAAAGGCGTCATAGGAAGGTTTTACCTTACTTGTACCTTACTTGAATGACTCTCTAAAAACACTGAAATGTGGTCTTTCTTCTTGAGGAGCAGAAAGAGAGAATTTGTGTGCAAACAGGTGTCTCTGCCAAAAAGCAGCATTTCTTTTATTTAGCAAGTCTATTGCTCATCACGTTTTTAACGTTAACTACTATTTACTTCCTTGGACACCTATGTGTGAAAAATGGATTAAAGTGGCCAGAAGATAATGGAGAATACCTATTAGTGTGAGCAGGATTGGGCCCAATGTATTGCTAACTCAAAAGAGTTAGTATTTTCTAACTGTCCATAAATGGCACATTTCTACAACCTATGCTGAAATAACTCATCTTTGAGGAATTCCTGTGATTAATATTTTTCATGTATTTTTTCCCCAAATGGGAATAGAAGCTATTAGCTTTTCTAGGTAGACTGAGAGAAAATTAAATTCTGTGCACAGGCCTAGCCCAGAAAGTATAGACATTTGAAAGTGGAAATTCGGATCTCTAAAAACTGCTCAGTGTCCACAATTGGCACTAATCTGCACAAAAACAGATGTGAAATGCGACTTGCATTCACATCACACTGAGATCTGGATGTATCTGACACCGAGCAGCAGACAGAGGGCTACACAGTGGAGCGGCACCGTATCAGCTAAAACAAGAATGAATTAAACTGTGCTCTCTCCTAGAGTATGTCATACAAGCACAGTTTCCGATCACCAGGTTTGGAAACAATTCTGCTCATAGGAGTGTTTTTTATTTTAATATTTTTTCCTGCATGTAATATGCTAGCAATGACTAAAATCGGATTCTGTGATGGATAACCTCTGCACTAGATAAAGTAGAATAGCAAAACAGAACTGTCAGGTTCTCTAATGCAGGGCCCTGCCTTATGTTTATTTTAATGAAATAAAATGGAAGGTGTATTACAGCATTTTTAATCATTCAAAATTATCATCCTTCTTCGTCACAGGAACAGCACAAAAGATAATTGATCTGCTGA
>NW_010587193.1:254470-265733 GCF_000705375.1 Tinamus guttatus | reverse complement strand
CCTTAAAGCAGATTTATATCCAAGATGACAAAGATTTACAGAATTTTTTTTGGTCTGTCTGTGATTTTATGAAAACTACAATTTCAAGGTAATTTTACAAACTAAATTATTCTAAATTTCATTCTGAAATAAAATAAAACATCTAATATATTAATTAGCCCAAGGAGAGAGTCCCAACAACATTGTAAGATGCAAAACGATAGTATGATTCCAGAGAAACGCAGCCGTCATCGTGACAAATCCTGGCTGATAGGAGTTGAAGCTATCTCCTTGCCAATAGTGTTTTATTTTGGGCAGCACAGAAATCTTTTTAGCAATGTGCTGGAACGGAGGAGCAGCTCATAACAGGAGCGAGTTGCGAATTTTTTGACAGAAAATGGCGATTTGTTGAAACTGAAACTTGTCTTAGGAGCATAGAGACTGAGCTACAGGAGGGAAGGTTTCTCGGGGTAGAATTGCTGATTGAAGGTGGAAAGGGAGACAGAGTCGGAAATGCAGAGGGAGATGAAGTTGGAGATGAAGAGAGAAAAGGAGATGGAGAAGGAGAGGGATGTGGAGAGGGTGATAGAGACAGAGATGGAGATGGAGAGAGTTTTCTCTGCCATCCAGCCATTCTCTGGGGCTGCCTATGGGTAGGAGGACAGGGCCTTCTACAGGGATGGCAAGAGACAGTTTCAATTTGCTCATCTGTGGTCTCATGAAGCATGTGCTCATTCAGAGCACATCACTCTGTCATCTTTGGTGGGGGGGCAGCACCTATTTCTCCTTTGGATCTTGGGCAGCCCCCTCTTACGATCTGTTTCTCAACGTGTATTAAAAAAAATGTATGTGTGCAAACCACACACATAAAACAGAGTAAAACACTAATGAAATAACTGATAATCAATGTGGATGGAAACACAGCCCTCAGCTTTTGGGGAACGATTTGATAGCAGAACATATCACTTTCTAACATAGTTTTTTTTAACACTTGGCTCCTTGCCTCTCCCCACTCCTCTCTCCTACATTTGCGGGATCTAGTGGGAGAAAAGCTGACTGAGTCACCAGAACACTGGAAAAATATAGCAACTTCTTTCCTAAAAAAAAAAAAAAAAAAGAACTTGATTAAAAACCAGAAAAAAGATAGTCTATGAAAAAAGAAGTGTTTAGACAAAGCCTGTCTGCTTCAATTTCCCAGCTAAGTAAGCTCCCTTGCCCTGAGAGTGACAGTAGATTCCATAAATTAACTGAAAATCCCTCTTCTCAAGAGCCTAAGTTATCTCTTCTTTGCCTGCAGCTCTGATTTAGAATAGGCGCCCGTTTGTTTACTGTTTTAATTAATGCTCCTTTTCAGTGTGGAATAGGGGAAGGGAAATGAACTGCCTTGATAAACAGGTGTAGCTGTTACGCGTTATATTGGGGATCATTCAGGACTTGCAATAGATTTATCAGGCTTGACTGGACGTGAACCTCCTAGCAGAAAAGGTAGATCAACTCTGCTGGATGCCCAGTAGGTGAGTATTATTTTAACTGCAAGCCTGTGATAGGAAAGGCTTAGAAGAACAGTCATCAGGGGAGAATATCTCCCCATTTTCACCCAAGAAAAGCATCCTGATTCTTTGCCACTGCTTAGCAGTTAAGGAGACCTTGACAATAGAAGTCACTTTTCATGCCCCCTCTGCTTCTAACATCACTGCCTCATATTCAAGGGGAAAGAAACAAAACATCCCATTATTTTTAAAACATTGAAGTGCTGCATTGGGAAAAACGCTCTCCTAGGTTAACTATGAATGATTGGAGATTTTTTTTTTTCTAAATGCAATGTAAATGTAATAACAGTTTAAGTGTCGTGTTACAATGTGTGCTGCCTTTGTACCCTGTGTAATACCTAGCACACTCAGAACAGAAAGTGATCCAAAACCAGCTTTTTCTTAAACAGTGTTTAAATTCCTAGCTTCAAAGGGGAAAAACAGTTGAGCTTAGGTTTTGTCCTTATGGGGAAGCAAAGCATTTTGTCTAGTTAATGCAATTATAATATGTACAGAAAGCAAATGTTGCATAGAAATAAGTGAAAAGGAGTTATAGGTTTTGTCCTTATGGGGAAGCAAAGAAATTGTATTATTTAACTGTCTCATGGCAATAAAGCACCATTTAGCTCCAGAGTATCTGATCTACGATGATACTACATCTTCTGCTTCCAAACAAAGTAACACCTAAAGATATTCTTATTACTCCACATTTTGTCTAGTTAATGCAATTACTATATGTACAGAAAGCAAATGTCATGTAGAAATAAGTGAAAACGAGTTGGGGAATATCCATTTATAATATTGTTCAGGTGGATATTCCCCAACCATGGGAAATAAGGGGACATTGCACAGCAAACCAGGAAAATGGTTTAGTTTTTACTGCATTATAGTAAATGGAACCCTGCTCTTTTGCAAGCAGACTGGCTGAAAACTAACTTTGGTGTTAGCTGTGAAGACAGATGCTCACCCACGTTCTTGGAAAAAGATGCAGCGAATGAGACACATTAGCTTTTTATGTGCTCATTACACAACAAAAGTATGGTGCTGAGTCTGGCTTTCTATACTGTATGTCCTATATGCAGAATAGATTTTGGAGTCAAAGTTACTCAAAACTCTGCCTTTTTGGATCACAGACAGTTTCATATTACGCATGGGTCTCTGTTTTAACCTTCCAACACTCTTTACCAAGCTGCTGGAAGGGACGTGATGAGACATGGGGAGAAAAAGGAGGGCAAAAGTCCAGCTGAAACGTTCTTAGCATTTTACTCACCCCCAAATATTTCCAGAAATGGAAGGAGCTTTGATGTGTTTTAGAAAACTGAGATAAATGTCCTTTGTAAAGATAGTCCCTAATATCTTGCCTCAAACATCAGCTTGGGCTCCATGATAGCAGCTGATAGCCTAGCAATACCTACCATGCCACAATAAATCATTTATCTTATCTTGTTCATAGAGGTCTAAATGCTCCCCTACCAGGGCAAAAACAGCTTGACAAGGTCTGCAAGGAAAACGTTTTGGAGTTATTGCTACATTCTCCTCTCAGGAGATTTGCAGGCTTGTGAAGGGGGAGTCTTTAGGCCTCCAAACAGCACAAAGGCTCATGGTAGCATCTATCCATGGGCTCAGTTGAAGAAGCGTCTGCCAGATCCAGGCCTAAATATTTGCAGAGAAAACACGAGACGATCTATAGGTCCTGGGGAATTCACACAGAAAACCTACCTGGAAGATGCCTTGTTTCCCTAATGAAGGAAATGTTGCTTGTCTTGCAGATGCTTGGCAAAACTGGCTCTAATATTATGGGAACTCTGGAAAGATGCTTCAGCATCCCTCTCCCCTCCTATTTGCACATTTGCTGATTAGCACTGCCACGCAGCTTAATCTAAATCCACCTTCTCCTTTGCCCACCCAAGGCCTGCTGTTCCCAGCAGGATACTCAAGTTAGCTCTGATTTTTGGCTATGGAAACATTTTAGCTGCTAACTGGCCCATCTGCTTTCTGCTCCCTGTGGCTCCCTGAGTCTATGGGACTCAACAAATTAATGATGTTGTCAACATCCAGATAGCAAAAGAAAAAGAATGTTAGTAACAAACGTTTATGATGAGAAATGCATAGCTATTTCACTCTGTGTTGAAGCACACATGTTTGAACAGGGACATGTTGCAGTGCAGTTCACCTCTGCCTCCTCCCTTATCTCTCAACAGGAAAACACCACTGGATCAAGTGGCCCATGGTCTGAGCTGATGCTTTGGACTCATCTTGTCTCAGGAGAGTCTTTCAACAAAACAGACACAGTGGGTGCATCTGTCTATCCATCCATCCCGTGATTATAAACCAAGTAAGGGGAATCCTACTGTTGTTTTTCAGATTTAGGTCATGAAGGAGTGAAACAAAAGCCTTATAGATGAAGTGCAAGAGTGGGAAAGGGTCTGTGTAAAGAAAGGGCGTCATGGAAGTGGAACTTTATTCCAATAATTACCTTGTTGGAGGTTTCCAAAATGAGAACTTCACCAGTAACTTCAATTCGCAGTGAGTATGGGGAATAGCAAGTGCTTTGAAGATTGTGACAGAAGAGCAAGAAGAGAAACTGTCTAAACTAACGTGATCCAATACCTGGTACAGTTCTATCCCCATTTTTAGCTTGTGAACATGAAGACGACATTTTCTCCCAAGCTCTTCTTTTACCCCATGAAATGGTATAAGGCAGGCAGCCATAGAGGGTCTGTGAGGCTTGTTTGGAGAAAGGCACCCTTCACTGCTGCTTTCAGGACTTGAGCCCCATTATTTTGGGAGCTCTCTGCCCTCCAGCAGTGCTTGTCAGAGCAGGTGGCTGCTGCCACAGGCACACAAGGCTGCGCTGGACGCCCAGGCTGGGTACCCACCTGGGGTGCCCGGGATGCCTCGCTGCTTCTTGGCCACAGAGCAGTGCCATGAAGGTCTCCTCGCCGTACGTGTGTTGGGAGCTTTGCTAAAACACTCGTTTATTTATTTATTTTTGCAAGGAATTTACTGCACTGCTACTGTTTATCGTGAATTCCTGTTGTGTAGCCCAAACCCACAGCCCTGGAGAGCATCGCCACGCCAGGAGGAAGGCACAGGCAGGAAGGGACAAGCCAAAGGAGTTTTGAAAAGCAAATAGAGTATTATCCTTTTGTCTAAGATACCGTGAAGACTTTTTTAATCTGATATGTGATACTGGGCTTGGAGGACCGGCGCATACCAAGAGCTTTCCTGCACCCCCATCCCTCCCAAACCTCCCCACCCGGCTCTGATTGTTTTACTGTTCTCAGTGCAGATTTATTAAATTTCAAATTAGCATGTGTGAAGCAGGTTGATTTTGTTTGCTCTGCCACATAACTTACTTTCCTAAACACTGAGTAATAGCAGCAGTTAATCTATTGACCGATGGCTTAAGCAGCAGGTGGCTGCGGGAGCAATAGGGCCGCCCCGGCGCGGCCGACCGAAACTCCTCGGGTCCCTTTGTCACCTGGGCCCGAGCGGAGACGCGGCTTGTTTGGGAAGTGTTTCTCCTCCCACCAAACATCTTCAGCATTAAGGGGCTTTTGTTGCCAGAAGACTGAAGAGGGGGGATTATGAAGGATAGCCTGTCACACAAACTGCGTCTCCTAGACCTATAATACGGTCCGCATTAAAAAAAGTTTACCAACTAATCTAATGAAATTATCATTCAAACGAAGCGTGTCCCCAGAATTAAACTGGTGCCCTGACCTGCTAAGCAACTGCAGCCCTGAGGACCTCAAGACTGTAATGCTTCTGCCGTTGATATTTTGGAGTAGAAGAGGTTTTTAAAAAATCTTGGCAACATCTTGTTTGAGATGGGAGCCCAGATGATCTGCAGGGGCTCATTCTCTTGGGAAATCCAGACACTGAACTATCAGCAGTTAAATTAGTGCCTAGGTACTGATGAATCTGGAGTTACGGTAAACTGTGTTTCATTTGGGTCCATATCCTCCCTGTAACGGCAGGTAAATTCACATCAGGAAATAAACTGTGTTTTCTTATTTGTGTGGGCTGAGTTAGCAGAAGTCATGACTTCCATACGCAGAACGTGAAACTCGCAGGTCTACCCTGCTTCATTGTGCTGAGACTGGCCCTGAGCGCTCATTTCCTTAATTTTTTGCAGGGTGAGATGGTGGCAGAAGCCACACTTCAAATTTCTCTGGGGCCAGGGTAGAAAGGGCAGCAGCAGTTCAACTCTTGATGAAAAAACAGGGTTTGGTGAGTATACGGAGTCCTTGCACTAGTGCTTTGGTTCTTATTTCAGCCAAGTCTTCTGTGTCATTCTCATCCAAGTTAGTAGAAATAACCTCATACGGAAGTAGAAATAACCTCATACATATGTGGATGTGTGTGTAAAGGCATATAAATCTATGTATACATGCATATAAATACGTATATATTCTTTCGATTCCTGCACTACAACTATAGTCCTCTAGTCTATGTAATGCTTGCAAACAGCTGCACTGCAGCAATGCAATAAAAAAGCAGGTAGGAACAAGACAAGTCAACTGGCAAAATATTTTCAAGCCTGGTTTCCATTTGCTCTGTTTCTTTGTCATTTGAATTGTGTCTTTATAAGTGCATGTTTGCATATATGTATACAAGATATATATGTACGTATGTCTATATATACACATATGTGCAATTTCTGTTTAAGACCTTTGTCTCTTGGGGATCCTGATCTCATCTGAGGGTGAGATCCAATAATACCACTAGGTGCTACTGTAATACAAGCAATTAATATTATTTTTACTAATAATAATAACAGCAGTGTTTACTTTTACTCTGTTCTTATTCTTGCCAACATATGTTTTTACATTCTTTAATTTTCTTGTTCTTTGCAGCACAAATGCTTGGAGAGATCCTAATTAACTGCTCAACAATGACACACTCTCATTTGGTTTTTCTCTCAAACTTATTTATTAAGCTTTGTTTATCAGTGGGAGAGTTTCTAGCACTGAGACTGCCAGGATTTACTCTAAGCCTCTTAGTCTGGTGTTTCCATGGCCCTGGCTCTCTGTGTAGGAGAAGCTAAGGAAACCATACATACAGCTTTTTGCCTCCTTTATTTCAAGTAATCAAGAGCAGATGCTTTTCCCCCCATTTTCTGGGAGTGGGGGGAAGGGAATCTGATTGCTAAAAACACGATGGAGAGCATCTGAGTTTTGGCTGGGGCCAAACCCACTATTCTTTTTTCTTTGTTTGTTTGTTTGCCTGACACAGCACAACTGGATTTTGACAAGTTTTGGGGACATTTGTTGGAACAAGCGAACGAAAACAGGAACACCTTTGTCCAATTTGCCCAGGAAAGGTTCCCCGACAGAGCTACAGCCCCAGCAAACCAGCAGACGTAAGAAGGCGTTTTTGCTGTGGCCACACTCCAGACCTGACTCCCCTCAGACCTATACAAGAAAGTCTCTTCTGTCCTGCAAGGAATTTTTCCTGGGCTCCTTGTGATTATTAAGTGTTTGTAGTTTCTTCTTTCTTTTTCATAGAGTACATTAATCTGTTTCTGTCATTTTTTCCCCCTTTTTCCCCCGCTTTGTTTCTTTGTTCCTTCCTCTCTTTCCTTCCCTCTCCCTCGCTCCATCTCATTCTTCCACTCGGCTTTCCCCCCACCCCCCAGCCCGCTTTGCTAACAGGTGAGGTCTCCCCTTGCTCACTCACCACCTAATTAGAGCGGGGAGATTTAGCCGCATTCACGCGGGCTTTAGTCCTTGCGAGCGCGTTAGTGAATCAGCCCTCTTCTCAAGGTGCCAAATTGGAGGCTGAATCCAGGTGTGGTGGGAGGCGAGGGGATTATTTTCCTCCCATGGGGGACAAACAAAGGCCTGGGCAAGGGGAGATGGGAGGAGGGCAGTGTGGCCTGCGGGAGGGCTAACCGCGCATCCTGACACTTGAGCTGGCACCGCACGGCAGTGCTAGCTCCTGTCCCGGGTTTCTCAGCCCGAGGAGTGTTGTTTTATGGACCGCAGTGAGAGAGGTCTCTGCGTCACAGGGTCCTTCCTCCTGTCAGACCAATTCTCCGGGAAATATAAAGTCCAAGTAAACCAAATATGCAGTTGAAAAAGATAGACATAAAATACCCATCTGCTGTGCACTAGACACAGTCTTCACCTCTTAGGCCTCCAAGAATGACAAGAGCAGATCCACTGTACCATAAACCTCATGAATGTCTCGATAGCTCGCAATGATAAACCCTAACACTGCTGCCTTATTTAACACACGGGGCCTAATCCTTCTATCTACCTGCTGTGTAAAGCACCACCAGGGATAGTGAGTGAGAGGGTTTCTGCTCCCCCTAGCAGACCAACTCTCGCAATTCAAACAATTTAGATGAGAAAGGCAGTTTACAAGACCATGTCACAAGAAGTCACAAAGTTTAAGACCTGTAGCACCAGTGTTGCATTGTTCCGAGCTGTAAAGAAAAGCACAACTACAAGATACAAGACAGTTTTAAGGACAGGAGCATCTAGGAGGATGAATATGAAGAAACCTGATGGTTAAAATAATGTTTTACATTTGAACCAGACTGTCAAGAGAAGTAGGGGCAGTGGGGCAGCCCCATCATTTGAGAGGTTTAACAGACGACTTGTCACGGGTTAGCCGAACGAAGGGTGAGAGCAGATGGCACTCTGGTGCCTTCAGGGCTGCAGCCCAGAAGCCCAAGGATTGAATTTTGAAGTTGAAGGTCACTGTGCAAATCTGCGTGTGCAACTTCTGAGTAACACTGCGCACACATTCGTGACATTCCAGTGCTAAGTCCAAGAAAAGACATTGTGACTTGTCTAGCCATGAATTCATTCAAATGTACTGGCCCTGTGCAGGCAGAGCATACTGCAGGTGAGCATTATCTTCCATTTTGCCAAACAGCCCAATAAATATTCTCCTTCTTCATTTTCTGCACCTATCACCTGCCAAGAGTGATTGATTAGGCACTGAACCTCAAGATGCAAAACTCCTTAACTATTTTCACAGATTGAATGACACAGGGCAAATTACCTAAGAAAATTCTTCCTGGCAAATTACTATAGTTACTCATACAACTTGTGAAACCTCTCTAAGATCCAGGGAGTCCTGAAGCACTAGACTAGTTTCCACGGCAGGGGTTTGTAAGCATTTGGAATAAGGAGCCTGAGATTATGTCACTGCTGCAGAAAATGAAGCAGGCCTTTTCTCAGTGTGATTGATATTGGTAGTGGAGAACCCTAAAGGTGTGACAGGTCCTAAGGAAAGTGTTCGTGCTTCCTTGGGACTGTGTGGGGGTTAATCAAAGGAATCCACAAAGAAGCTGGTGACAGCAAATAGCTCCCAACTCAAAGTCTTTCCTGGGAGGGGCCTGGTAGAGCTGGGAAACAAAACCGCAGCGTGTATGTGCAGGTTTTCCATTCTCACCCACACCATCACAGCTCCTGTTGTGAAGCATTCAGGATCCATCCAACTCCAAAGTCTTTCGGTTATCAAGCTGCTTAAGTGGCCATGAAGGGCAGGAGGAGAAGTGAATCATGCTTTATCTGAGGCAATAAAGCTTGCTAGTTAGCTGTGAGAAGTCAGAAGGATCAGCTCTGTGTGGATCACCTCACTGGTATTATCTTATAGAAAACCAAGAATGCAACTTTCCTCACTATCCTTGAAGAGAACAAGTATTGAGGAGTTAGAAAAGTAAGAACCTCCGAGAATATCTGCACATTGCTGCTTGTATAGCTGTAGCACAACATCCTCTAATTTGGTCATTTCTTTGTCCACGTACCTGGCATAATTATTTTTGTCTCCTTCTGTTGATGCAAAGCACCTGGGTCTCATATGCTCTCATATGATATGTGGGAGATAAAGGTGGATGATGCTATCTCAAAGTACAACTATCACAAACATAACCAAGTGAAAGGAGAGGAAATGTAGCACCTGATACTTCTCTAGCTCTGTTTGTCCTTGAGCTGAAGGGTCCTGACAAGATCCTACAAGACTGAATAGTGATATCATGTATGTCAGACCATGGCCTGGACTTCAGAGCTGTCAGATCTCAGCAGAGCAAGGTGATGACAGCATGAACGCTTGGGCCTCCCTCCTAGTCAGTTAGGGAAGGGATTGCTACTCCTTTCCTGTCAAGTTGCAGCAATCAGGTCTATTCCTAGGTCCTTCAAAATAAATAAATAAAGTAAAATAAAGAGAAGCAGCTGGTCTTAATAATGTCAAAAGGATTAGCAACTTCATTTTTAGTGTTGCTGTTTTGCCTTCCCCAGCACATTTTTTTTTTCCAAAAACACTTGCAGTGACAATTCAGAAAGGGCAGATCTGTGTGGAGTGCATCTCTGTAGTTATCCTACGGAAAGTGAGGATGCCACTTTCTTCACATGCAGCTTTTATTGTTGTTTCTTTGGGGAAGGCTGTATATGAAATAATAACAAGCAGCTCCTTCCCTTCAGCCCCTCCAAATTTGGCTATGCTTTGCAGTGAAGCTATAACACCACTATAGATCCTTAAAAGGGTTGTAGGAATCACAGCAAAGTGGTATACAAAGGTAAAGATGTCAAGTGAGTTATGTTAACAGAAAAAGAACCACACAGTAGGTCAAGGTTTGGGCAACAGCAGGGATATTTTTGTTGAGATAACACTACTCACAGTGCTGGTGGCTTCCTTTGTAATATTAAGCTGCCCAGACAGAATTGCCTCTATTCTCACGGAGTCAGAGGGCCGTATGGAAAGGTCCTATGCAATCTAAATGAGATAGACACCGCAAGTGCTTGTAAAAATAAACTTTTACTATACAAGCAGCATGAATACGCTCTGGTGTAATGTGTTCTGATGGTTCACATATTCAGGTTGGCTTTACAACAATTAGAGCAGCTTTTAAGAGCTAAATGGAGGTTTATGCAGTTGTGTTTCCTTTAGGAAGGGTAATTACCTTTCATTGCACCAGTATAGGTTGGTGCCTAAGTTACATCCCAGGTAAACCAGCAGAGAAAAATGACAGCTCCAACACAAGGAAACCCACAGGTGACAGGTTATGTGTGTCTACACTGCACACAAAACATAGGGTGCATAAGTTCTCCCAGGGAGGATGACCATCGAATATCATCTTCAAGCAATCATTGGGAAATGCTAAGAGAAGAGTTAAGCTGATGCTACTGCTTAGGACAGATCTGTATCACAGAAGAACTGGCTTATTGCCTTCCATGTTTCCCATTTAACCATGCAGTAACACAACCTGATCACAAAACCCAAAGCTACCCTGAAAGATCAGGAGCTTGGCCTACTGCTCCCTGCAAGAGAAACGTTGACTATGCAAAGGGTGGGTGGATGTCTGCAACAAACCAAGATTTTTGTATAATATATCTGATCAGAGCTAGGGCAAGGAGAAAAATTAATGAATCTATTCCCTAGTTCAACATGCTGAAGTCAATATAGATATAGCCAGGATGTGCCTGAGTCCCAGCCAGCCTGCAGCTAAAGTACCGTCAATGTCCACCATGGAAGCACCTGCAGCTAAAGTACCGTCAATGTCCACCATGGAAGCACAAGTGTTTTGAACTATTACTGTAGGACTGTCTGTCTTTGAAAGTCTGCTTCCTCTCCTCTCCTCTCCTCTCCTCTTGAATCTGTAAAACATAAATGACAGCTTCATTGCAGAGCACCAAACTGCTACCTCAGTATTTGTTAAAGGTCAGAGTGAAATTTCTTTCCTTAGTTGAAGGTTCTCCTCCTCCAGATCACAGATTTCTGAATATTTGGATTTCCCT
>NW_010587193.1:250509-254454 GCF_000705375.1 Tinamus guttatus | reverse complement strand
TCCCTACACTATGTGCTTGGATCCACTATTAAATGTTAAATTTATGTTTCTTTCTATGCTATAAAAAGGTAAGAAATCAGCAAAAAAAAAAAAAAGGAATATTAACAACAATATCCACAACTTAGATGCGGATCTTTTATGCATGCACTTTTTTTTTTTGAGTTCCTTTTTTTTCAGTTCTGATACCATATGGATTCATTTTTAGCCTTAACTGCCCTGTAGCTCATAAAATGTGCATTACGTAGCTTTTTAGATGGAAGTCATCAGGAAAAAAGCTACTGGAATGGATGAATAAACAAATTATTGTTAAGGCTACACACATTAGCCTCTAAATAGCGCTAGGAAAACGTGCAATGCTGCTGCAACTCAAATATCTGTTTGTACAACGATGTGAACTGTCCTTGCTGGAGCTCATTTAGGCTCGACCCTGTCAGTGCAGGTGGGAAGTGCTGGGCGTTGCAGTTGCAGGTAAAATGGAAGGTGGCTCTGCAAGAGGGGAATCCCATCCAGCTGCAATTAGAGCACGGCTGTATGGCCACAAAATGCCCCCTGCCTGGTGGCAAGAGTGGTTACCTAGGGAAAACACATTCCCAATCGTTTCATTAGCATGAGGTAGATCACTCTGCAGACAAAACCATATGGCACATGCAATCTCACCCTACGTTTACACCGCGCTCTTCAGACCAGGCAAGCAAACAGGCTGGACTGTGGAGACTCCCTTGCACAGAGCCTGCCCTGCTGCTCCTTCAGCTCTTGACTTCCCTGGTGGGCATGCACAGCTTGTTCTCACTCGTGCAGCGTGGTACAGGTCTGCGCTCCTCAACGGATGCTCTTCTGGGGTCTGTGGCTTCCTGCACATGTTAGGCCTATAAAAGCCTTAATATTCTAGAGATTGTGTTAACTTTGGAGACATTTGAAAACTATTCAATCTCACCAGCATTGCTCACCACACTGGTCTTGCTCTACTTGATTGCAGGAGCATGGTCTCATCCAGCTCTATGCCTGCTGTCAGTCTTCTGTAATAAACGTGCAGATATTCTGCTTTTACACCGAATCTGGGGGCACAAGCAGGTCAGTCCAGATTCCCTGTCCCACAATGGGATGTTCCTTGTCCCGTCACATTATGCAGTAGCTGGTTCCCAGACCAGGAGAGACAGAGGGGCATCTCCGAGCCTTGCTGCCCCAGCGTGGGGGAGCGGGATGCTGCCCGGGCTCCACAGTCACTAACGCACTAATGGGCCTAACAGCAAAGAAAAGAGCAGGCCGAAAGTGATCTGAGATGGACTGGGGGTCAGCAGTAGGCATCCTTTTCACTGATCATTGTTTGGTAGCAATTTCTACCCAGTGGCAATATTCCTCTGCTTTGCTCACAGCTGAAAATAACCCTGAAAGTGCTTGGAAAGGGCTGCCTTTTTAGTGAGCTGAACACCTTTCAAAATGATTCTCCATTGCAATGAATATCTTCGCTCTTGGATGAGGAGCTTTGGGGCCCTTCCCTCCCGTTTCTCTCCTCCGCCGCGCATAATTCCCTGTAAAATATGGCTCATTGTTTCTGTGCTCTTCCATGCCCTTTATTTCCATAATGGACTCTTCGCTCGCGTGTTTGCTAATATTTCTACCTCGCTACATCAGCTGGCAGATGCCCAGGGTGTTGGTGCCCGTGACACGATTCCTTTCCGTCCCCATGCGGTTTCGTGGCAGTGCCTTTCCTGCAGGGCGGGCATGTAAGCGCGCAGATGCACCTAACCTGGCACAAGCTGCTGCAGCACCACCTGCCCCTTCCAAAGCGACGTGCTGAGCTGCCAAGCTGGAAAGGGGAGGTTAAATCACCGCGGCGTTTCCCGTTGTGTCACCATTTTAACTGTTTGCATCAATTATGGCGTACACCTACGCAGTGCTAATGCCTTTGCTGTGATTCACATGGACATTTGGAAAAAAGCATGTTCAAAATATCTTTTTTTTTTAAAAAAAAACCTATAGCCCTCAACCTGAAAGCTTCAAGTAGAAAAGCACACAGCTGCAGACTTCTAGAGATCTGTAGTATATGTCTCAAAAATGGCAAAAAGACATGTCTATAGATTTCATACAGGTAGCAAAGATTTAATTTGAAGCACCCACTCCTCAATTCCTCCAAAGCACAAAGAGGCGTCGAGGCAACATGAAGTTGTGGGAACAAAACCAAATTTGGACAGTGCTCCGCTCTGTCCAAATAAACTAACATTTCTTATCTCCTGTAAGAAACATGACAAAGGGCTGTGTGTTTTCTTCAGTGCTCCTTCTGCCTTGAAAATTAGCAGCTTACCTTTAAAATACCTTTAAAGAGAAAGGGAGAGGACGAACTAAATATTCTCTGGGCTACATGTATCACAAACTCCTGTCTCTATTTTAGCAAATCTGTTGAAAAATCCAATACTGATACTATCCTTCAGAAAGAGGAATAGGGGAATTTCAAATTTCAAATTCAGATGAAATTTTATGCTGTGGAGATCACATTTCTCAAGGTACAACAGTATCAAGCATACAAGCAAATTCTCGCTAAAAGACGAAGGTCTCTTATTTAAGGAGGATTGAGCGAGACTTGCATTATAAATGCAATTCTGACACCACCTTCTGTAGAGTCCTTCTCTGTGTGTGTGTTGTTTTGCTCCTTTGCCTCAGTTTCTCCAAGTAGGAAAAAAGGGAAACAATTTTCTAATGCCCAGGACTGTGGTGAGAGTCAGTTAATGATTTTGAAAGGCATTTTGAACTACCCTATATTTGCACTACCCTGTTTAAAAGCTAACCATCATTATTACAAAATAAAATATATGTATTTATTCAGAGTTTTGCATTAGCATATCTTATTTATCGTGTTCCCAATTTCTTTAGAAAACAAGCATTTCAGACGATTAAACCTCTTCTCACAACTGAAATTGCACTTTGTCTGTTTGCCTCCCAGAGGAAGCAGCTCTGGAGCTAACGCTAACAGCTCTGGCTACTGTCTTGTTTGGAATAACTTGGAGGCTGATGTCATCTGCGATAGCATTATAGTTATGCTTTAAGAACTCAGATCCACACCCAAGAACCTCAAGGAGCTCCTGGCTGAATTCAAATGCTAATCTCTCAAAGGTTTTGCAATTTATTTTTTAATGGTCCACCTCTGAGACATTCATCTGACACTTCTACTATTATACTACCTGGATTAAAAAAGATGCTAATAAGAGCATTAGCCAGGTTCTTACATACAGAAAGCTTTTACAATTACAATACCTCCTGAGTCACTCATTCAGGATCCTGGGAAAAGCAGAGCATTTTTCTTTTCCAGATTTCTTTTTTTTTTTAAAAAAAAAAACCTCAAGAAGTGCTCAAAGTTCCTTGTTAAAAGATTTGAAAAATGTATAGTCCTTGTAAATTAAATACTACACGTTCTTAGATGAGTGATCCCTAAACATGTATTATTCACACTAATACGATTTAATTCTTAGTCACTGTAAGATTTATAGAAATTAAAAGACTTCATATGCATAAGGGTGATGAAAATATAATCTAGTTCATAAAATCTTTATAGGTAGCTTTATCTTTCAGTGGCATCGTGATCCCCGGCGCACTTGGGCTCCTGGAACGTGCCACCTTTGGGGCTGAAGCTTGAGCCTGGGCCAGGCCGCGCGCGGGGTCAGCACAGAGCCAAGGGAGGCTCCTGCGGAGAGCAGGGGCACCGGCAGCGCTGCTCCGAATGGCTCCAAACAGCTCAGGATCTGCCCCTGCCCCTCCTGACAGGGTGAGGGACCACCAGTGAACTCGGGGCTGGGGCAATTTCATCCTCAATGAGAGGAAGCTGCCAGAGGAACACTTGCCGGAGGGCCCTGCCGCGCCGGGGCTCGCTTCCCTGCCCGCGAGCGCATCGCAAAGGCCGTTCCTTCAGGAAGGGATTTGGGAGGCACGGTTTGAGGCAGAGACTTTGTGTAT
>NW_010587193.1:243009-248009 GCF_000705375.1 Tinamus guttatus | reverse complement strand
TATGCTGGGCTTTTCTTTGGCAGTCAGCCAGCTGCTGACTAAGCAAGGAGCCTTAATAGGCTAAATCCTTTAAAAATGGAAAAGAAAAGTTAGGTTTGTTACATTCAACTGTTTGAAGAGAGTCTGAAGGTCAGAGGGGGTGACTGATCTTGCAGAGGAGATGCTGCACTTAGTTTCACAAAATCTGGGATCAGATCTAGAGTGTATTGGCCACTTTCTATATGGCTAGAGGGAAGTGAGACAGTAATGCTGCCAGTGCCATGGCCTCCTGTATTTGGGAAATGGGCATGATAACATTTTGACTTCATGTTAGTGTTATGGGACTTTACACCAGAGTGTCCTGCTTTTGTCTGGGTTAAATGCTGTTGTATGCAGACAAGAATATTGCAAACAAGCTCTCCTGTGCACTTCCATCTCATAAAATATGTTGATGTGCTTACAGCCAGGATCAGCCCTCTGACCTGTGACAGTGAAGGGCTGGCAAACCCTCTTGCTCAAACTCAGGAAAATTTAAAAAGAGAATCAGATGTAAACCAAGAAAACTGTCTCTTATCCGTTGAGGAAACAACATGGGATGGCCACTGTGCACATAAAGTGTTTTAGATATTACCACTAGTACATACTTTTTGAGCACCTTCTGCATCAGTGGTGCCACTTGCCATGCCCAGGTGCGCTCCCAAATCTCCACGGCTGCATCCTCTTTGGTCCAAGGCACCCGGCAGGTGAGGTGTACTGGAGGTGCAGCACCTGACGAGACTTATGCAGCCTGCCTCAACATTTAAGGCTGTTTTCCATGGGTTTTAATCCCACTTCCCCGCTGTTAAGCCACAGGCAAAGCACGGCTGACTTGCCCAACACAAATTTTGCAAGGGGGTTGGTACCTGCGGTAGTGAGCTCTCTGGGCTCAGCTTGCATTTAAGACATTTTTTTTTTTCATTTCAAATTATATAGACTCCCCAAATTGAAAGATTTGTCCTGTTATTCCAGAATCTTACCAGGTAGGACTGGCTTGTTATTTTCCAGAAAGTCTTTGCCAGATCTCACAGTAGGAAACAAAGTATTATTTTCTTGAGCTTTTTTATTCTACAGATCATAACTCACTGCCAGTGGCATCAGCTGCACTAGCACTGCACCCATGGGGATGTCCACAAGAAGATCATTTCTCCCTGCCACTTTTTCCTGAGAAAGGAGGACGACACAATATTGCTCTAAAGCTACCAATATATGTGAAGGAAAACTCACATCAGTCTAATTTGCTATTGCCAGGGAAGACAGCATTGCTCTCATACAGCGTCTTTCATCTTCAAAGTGCTTTGCAAACACAAACTAATTAAGCTTAATATTCTGTTATGGAATATAGTAGGCTATATCATTAAAAATACACAAAGTATGAGGGGCTGGCTAGAGCATGACACACAAAAGGCTCCAATATGTTTTTGTAGGCATGATTTGATAACCTGCCTAACTTTTTTTTTAAGCAAAGATCTTTGAGGTCCTGATTAATAAACATTGTATTTTTATTAAAATATGAGTTCAGAAACAATTTATCACGTGAGTCAGACCTCCTAAAGTGGGTGACTCTCGCAGATGTCTAGAAAACACAACATTTTTAGTCTCTCACAAGCATGAAACTCTGCAGCTGTGACTTTTCAAAACACATTTTAAGACAAAAAAAAAAAAGAAAAAAGCTTGCTTATATACCTCTAAAAATATCTGCACAGTCCAAACCTGCAAACACTTACGTAGATGAGTAACTTTGCTGCCTGTGGAGCTACAGTGTGAGTTTGCAGGATGAAGTCTAAATACATCTTTGGTAAACAAGCCACCAATTACGCACTTTAAGGATGGCAGCACCTGTGCAAAGCCTTCAGTTCAAGCTACAGACACTAAAGAATTAAAAAGCAATTATCAGCTACTCATTTTAGTAAAACTGTTTGCTGCTTAGAGCTAAAAACAAAATTTCCAGTGACACTGGTTCTGTTTTTGGGATCTAATAATCTTCAATAGACTATTGTACAGTATATGTTCAAGTCCTCTTAAAAATAACAGATTTACATATGTTGCCATTTTTTACATTCCTTTGTTGACTCTACAGATGTCCTTGTACATATTTTTAGAGGAAACCAAGGTTCTGCTCTATGGGCCAAAAAGAACAAAAGCAATTAAACTAAAGCCACCTTTACTGCAGCTTTTGACTATTCCTAAATGCTTTTAATTTCTTATTAGAGGAGTATGTTGCAACAAAAGTTGGAATATGAAATTCATACCAGCCATAGGACATATCTACTACGCAATTCTAGGATAAATGGTTGGTTTGCATTGCCCCTGGTCTTTATCTAACACTGAGAATAGGCTGCTTTTTATCAAAAGAGGAATAAATTGCTGTTATTGTGATGTTAGCCCATCACTTGGCATTGCAATTCAAGTTTTTGTGAGAAAGAAATGTATGATCTAACTGCGACTTGACCTATGCCTTCTGAGATCCATCTAGGTGCTCTAATGGAGCATAAAAAGTATTGAATACAAGGACATGCAAACCGGTAGTGAAGAATTTTGCTGGAGAAGAAGAGTGAGCAGAAACTGAATTTCACAAGCCTGTGGTTTACATGCTGCCCAATTTGTTAAATGTGGAAGAAAGCTTATTGCCAAAATGTAATTATTTTAATTAATGTATTTCAACACGAATCTCTATGCTTCTAGGCATTTAGTGCTTCCATCACTCAGTCATGTCCTCTGTCTCTCTCTCCATCCCTCTCTCCCGTTTTCCATCATTTTCAGTATTTTGGTTAAAGAGACTGTACAGGATTCTTTAATCATCCAAGTTGTTTTCCTAAAGAGTCATTAAATTGCTTTATTAAACTGCCACAAAAAAAAAAAGATTTTTTCCTGTTTCTTTGTAGGATTTTGCCTTTCCCAATACATAAGAAGTCATGTTAAATGTTTATAAAATACTTGGGACACAGTATATCATAATATAAAACTAGTTCAAGTGAGATAATTTGATTAAGCTCCAAAATCCTTCAGCTGCTATAGTGTTTCCCAGGTTGCTTCAGAAAGGGATGTATTTTTTTTTAAGTAATTTCTAGGACAGTAGCATTTAGATTTTAGTCCTGATAAAGGCTCACTTTCCATTCATAGTCAGAACCTAAATGTGCTCTTCTTGTACCTAAACAGATAATAAGCACTCAGCACACTCCCCCTTCTTGACACAACACACTGAGACTAATCACACATAATTGGAGAGGAGGAGCAGAGGGGCTGGGCAGGCTATTGTGTCCAAAGGACAAATGGTCAGTTTATGAGGCTTTTGTCTGATGCATAATTTCTTATGCATCTACAGAAGAAAAGTCCTGCTTGGAAAAAAGAAAAAAAAAAAAAAGAAAAAAAGGAAAATAATATATATACACACATATATATGACAAAAACCCTCATCACTGAAGCAAACTAGGACATTTCAATTCTGAATGGATAGAAAAATCAACAGTGGAATTTCAAGAAAGAGAGAAAAATCCTAGGATGCAATACATGCCCTTTTAAAAGATTTTAAGAAAACTATTGCCTTCTTGATTAAAGGAAAATGTAATTCCTCTACAGACAGTTATATACAAGCACAAAATACATTATTCATGCATTTTGAAACCGAATCCCAAAATAACATTTGAAGAGATTAACAAAGCGCATGCAAGTTTAAAGGCACAAGAGAGACGGAAGCTTTACACCTTTGTTAATGTTTACAATGAAGTCCCATTGATTTTAGGCAGGAATATAATTAGAAAAATAAGCTGTAAAATAGTAGCAGATAGATGCCTCAATGTTTACACACAGTGATACATGAAGCAAACCCCAATATCTTTTTTAGTGCTTCGATTAGAAATATTTCTGCAATGATCACTCAGGAACAAAAGGTGGGGAAGCAGAACACCCCCCACCTCCCAGCCCTCCATGTACATGAATTTATTTTCAGCAGTCCATCTTAAAACAAACAAACAAACAAACGAACAAACAAGATGTCATCTTCTAGCTGTGTTTGGTTAAAATAAGAAGAAAAGGGTAATGAAGGTTTTCCTCATATGTATCTTTTTCTTCATTTTTCAACTGTAAATAAAAAAATGAATAAAGTAAGCAAACTATATGAATGCATTTTTAAAATACCTGACAGCTCTTGGCTAGCTGTATTCCTTAGTGAAAATGATACTACTACATATTAAACATTTAAGAACTACAAGAAATTTTAATGTGAATATGGAACAGTATGCCCAATATTATCAGGACTTGGTGAGAGCTTTTGGACAAAGTAATACACACAGCAAATGGTTGTACATTACTGATCAAAAATGTCTGTGGGATGTACTCCCAAATTGCTGAATTAAAGAAATTAATTATACGCAGGTAAGATTTAAAGTCTAAATTATATCTAGCAGGCTAGGAAGCTCAGAACAAAGGCTAAAATTAATCTTTTATCAGTAGAACTCTTGCAGTATTTTTAGTCTTCAAGATCAACTGTTTTGGACTCCTGAAATGCCACACTAGAACCTGAAAGTTTACATAAGCATAAGCCACTTCCAATGCTGTAATGCCGTTCTTGATGGGTTTATTTATTAATTATGTTTAATTAAAAATAACTTTCTGTAAGACAGAATTATCACCTCATAGTTCAAGTGGTATTATTCAAATTGAATTCAATATTCAAAATTCAATTGGAAAATCTGTTTTCTGTGACCTTCTGATCTCTATTTTCTTTTTTTTTTTAAGATGAATGTTTAGGTGGCTATTCTGGCAAAATGCAGCTTAAAATATGCATACATATTGAACTTAAAAACTAGGAGAATAGTCATAAATACTACGTCTTGCAGTCACCTCAAATAAAAATGTTGTCAATACAAACCTAAGGAGGAGATGTGAAATAAATGACCCTTTGACAATGACTGACACAAATGAACTCCCCTCCTGAGAAACACCGAATTGGAAGTCAGAATTCTTCATGTCCCCATATTGTCATG
>NW_010587193.1:225509-238009 GCF_000705375.1 Tinamus guttatus | reverse complement strand
TAAATTAGATTTCTATGAATAAAAAGGGTAAACAGGAGATGCTTCTGCAAAACTCTTCTAGACATGCAGAGATAAAGGATGGTTCTACCACACAAAATAATCAGATACAAAAATAGCTGTTCAGAAACAGCACACCTAAGGAGTACTTTAATCAAACATTTAGGTTACCTGCCAAAAGGACCATGATCTCTTCAAAATGCAATGCGGATTAAAGTGTTATCTAACACAAGCAGAAAACTAACCTTGGAGTGGAAGTTCGAAATGTGTTCATCATAATTTTCATGTCTTTGGATAGAGAAACCAGCTTTTTCAGCTAGATTGCAAAACTGGTTTAAAGTATTCCCTCTGAGTGGAGCAAATACCATTGCTTTTCCCTGGAACATTAAAAAGAGAATTCACACATTTTTAAAACTGGAAAGGAACCAGATATAACATACACCTGACTAAGCTTTTAATATACTCAGACTGGAAAAGTCAATTGTTCTCTTGGAAAAATACTGAAATAGGGTAATATAAATAATTGTTCAGAGTATGCAAGATGTCTATGATTAAACAAATGCAAAAGAGAAAGCAATAAATATTTTCTTTAGAAAACCGCCAACTGCAATACATTTGATCCTTTTCATATAACAATAGTGGCTATGAATTACCAAAATAAAACATAGAAAAGCATACAAAATATACATTCAAAGCAAAATACATTTGCTAGCTCATAATCATGTAAAAACAGTAAATAATGATTTTCTCTTTTTAACTCACACACACAGAAGAGTATGTTTCATTTGATGTCTGTGGAATTATAACAGTGTAAAATCAGGAAAAGTGGAAGGCAAACAGGCCCAATCATTACTTCGAAGGATATTTTGGACCACCTCAGCAGTGCAACTGATTTTGACCTTAAACTGGCAAATTTCATTTAAAGCACAATTTAATATTCTTGCATAGTATTTCTGGATCATGCAAAATGATCAGGCCATTTGTGATGCCCAGGCAATATATTACAGACTATTAACCATTTTTTTTTCTCATTCTTCTGTATTTAAGAAAACAAAAATGACTTCAGCTTGAACTGGTATATTTTAGACACTTTGTACCAAACTTAGCACACTTGATACAGCATCTCTTGAAATCTTATTTGCAAAAATAATTTTAATTGACTGAATATTGTATTCTGTCACACAGAATGAAGACTGGCTGAAGAGCTGTAGCTAAAGGGTAATATCAGCCAACAACCTATCATGTTGCAAGCGGCTGCAACAAAGTTTGCGGGGAGGTCTTTTATGTGACTTCTATATTATGGAGAGATAATAGGAATTTGGGAAGCGCTTCAATCAGCTGAAGAGACAAAAAGTATCTTTAGGAATCTAAAGAAGAAATAAAACGAGTATGAAACCTTGGAAGAATGTTCGGCTTGAGTAAATGCAATCTTCTATTTGAGATGGAAAAAGAAACCAGAAGAGAGAATCGCAATGGGAAGGAGGAACGCTGGGAGGTTACGATGCTGACACGGATACTTCGCCGAGAGGATCTGCGTGTTGCAGCTAGTGCACACATATGCTCAGACAACACACAGTGAGGCAATAAGTGTCTATCTAGTGTCTGTACCAACACCTCCTTAAAATACTCCAATTATTAATACCATAGCGTTGTATATTTATTCTCACAGTCTCTGAGGCAGGGAAATCCTGTTATCCTTGTTTTTCTCATGTGAAACTGAAGCACAAAGGGGACCAATATACAAAGCAGCCCATTTTTGTCTGTTTGTGCACCTATAGCACTAACTCAATGGCTAAGCACGAAGTGCAAATGGGGGTGACTCCACCAAAGGTACTGGCATTGCTCATGTAAATATTCGGTCTGAATATAGGCTCAGCTCAGGATGAAAAACATTAAACACAGGAAATTCACAATCCGTATGAAATGCACCATAATTCCCTCACATCCTGGGCATGCTTTAATATCATCAGACAGAAAAGGGGGACAAAATCAGATGAAGATCATAACTTGTTCTGCACAGACCCTTCCTAGCTAAGATGGACAGGGCTCCATTGGAATCCTGTATCTTCATGAGCACATCCACAGAGAGGTCAGCATGATGAAAAACACGTCCCTCGGGGCTCACTGACTGCAGGATTCCTGCACGGATTTCAGGAAAGGCTGCATCTCTTGTGTGGAGACCATCAGGGACTCCAGCCCCACTGCTGGCCACCATTCCGGTGGCTTTGATGAGGCAGCAACGCTCACACACACCAGTGACATCTTTCAAGGCTGCAGCTTGGGGTCAGCACTCTGTGCAGTCACTCATTTTCATAGTGCATCTAAACTAATGTTTGCACACTTAATTCAAAACAGAAACATGGGATAACAGAACATAATGCAATACTAAATATCTCTTAAAATCAGACTGAAAAGCTCAAAACAACTTGAAAAAAGCAAGAGCTTTTCATGGAAATCATAGCACGATTACTTTGGGCTGCTTCTTCAATGTGGTAAGAAAATACTCCTCTGCTCAATGTGCATCTAAAGCACCTGAGTATCTTGCCACTTCTGGATAAAAAACAAACATAAATCGTGATTAAGTTTTATCATTCAATAATCTCCAAACTGGCAGACACTGTGGTCAATTTTGGTCTACTACAATGTAAGTTTAAAGTAGCTTCAGGTTAGCTGCTTGATCTGTGTAATTCTGCTACCTTTTGTGGGGATGCAATCACGTTGTTAATTTTAAAATGTTTTTCATTTCTTAGTTGATGTACAGTAACAAAATTAGAGCAGTGGCCTGAATCTACACTTGATGGACTATGCACCGGTAATGCAGTTATTTAATTCAAAGCTTACAATTCAGAAATGTCTCCCAATTTAGAATAAATGTTTAAAGTTAAATATGGTCCTTCCTCAGTCAGGAAGACATTTCTAGTAAAATAGTGAAGAAAATATGTCTCTTTTCTATCATTTTCTTTCAGTCACAACTGTCTGATGTGTCACTAAAATGCTATAGTAAGATAATAGGGCAGGTGTTCTGATTTTGGACATGACTGTGACTAATTTTACTCATCAATCATTATTAAATCCAGCCTTTTTTCTTATTTCTAGGACTAATCTTTATGGTTTAATAACATCTGACTGACTTCACTGGAATTGTGAATGGACAGCCCACAGCAAACTCAAACCCTTAATAAACAAATATTTCTCTTCAGAAAATGTGCAAGCAAACAACTGCTCAGTCTGAGAGCAAAATTAAAAGTGCATTTTTATGTTAGGAAAAACTAAAATGATGTCTGCAAATCAAGCAGGTTGCTTATAAGAGGAATAAAATACAGCCACATCAGATACATTTGTGTGATGTAAAATCTGAGAGCCTAATTTGCAGAATCAGTTTAGAGGTGACACTTGCCTTTGTAACAAATTCAAATAAGAAATTTTGGCTCCTGGTTGTGTGGCTGCTGCTTGTTTCTGCCTGCATATGAGTTTCCTGTCCTCCCTTCCTGTGCCAATACAAATGTTCATGTGGCCAATCAGAGTGAGATGACCAGGGTTAAGAGTATTGTTTTCAGAAAAACAAAAAGTTACCCAAAACACATCATTCTGTGACATCATGATGACCCACAATCCTAATAGCACTGTTGACCAAAAATAACATCTTTAAGAAAATAGGAAATGCCACAGATAAATTTATCTTTTTTAAGGAACAGCAAGAATAGATTATCCGTGCTGAATTCCTCTTTCAAAACAGCTTTGTGAGGACACTCATTATTTTCTGTTTACCCTAATTTTCATTTCAGTCTTGTTGTCTATTATTTTCCTTTAAGACATTTGTGGAAAGTTATAGAAGGAATAATGTAATGGTGTACAGCTTGGCACGCACTGTAAAACTGTTTTATCCTAGCTGTATAATGCAAGTGCAGCCGGATGCACTTGACCGATGTGTCTTGAATCTGCATACATCTTTAATTTCAGATCATTCCTCTATCAGTTTGGCCAAAACTATGAGCAACAAAATTGTAACTTCTATCTTTCAGACAAAATAATACATATAGAACAACGAACTTAACCAAAGTATTTAATGTCTTATCTTGTCATCCTCTTAATTAATGAAGCTGGCATATGAGTCCACCATTTTAAAATTATTTTTCCTTTCAAGGCCAAAAAAAATATGGACATTTAACAAAGTTTTCTCTGATGCTATCCCTAGATTTGTAAAAAAATAACAAGAACTGTATGAACACTTTGTACTTCAGGCATATGCTTGAAGACATCTTTATTCAGCATGTCCTTTTTGGACCAGGGAGCTTATTTAACGTGTTTCTACACCCAGCCTGCATTTCCAGCTTTTCACTGAGACTGTACAGATGAAGGAGTTACCCAGAGAACCAGATGAGGATATTGATCTGGACCGAAAATATCCCTTTTTACTTTGGGGGTAAAGCTTTCTATTTCAGATCACTGTTGGTCTCCAAAACCATTTTACTCTAAAAACTGAAGGTACCCAAAAGCCAGAACAAATCGCTCTGGGCAGGAGATACTTAATTTCCCCTGGTTGCCACTTACTTACAGAAATATCTGGGTACCTTTTTTTCTCAGGGTGGCTACGTTTTTTTCCTGCCTTCCTGGCAGCCTTGCACTATAGCTCATTAAAATCATTCAGTCTTAAGTAACTTGCCCTAGGTCACTCAGGGAAGTCCATGATAGAACTAAGAATAGAAACCTGATCACTCTTAGCAAAGAATGGGATTACTTTACATCACTGAAATGACTCGGTTTCTTAAGTCTTTGCACGTTTGAGTCTTACAAATAATTCCTCTTACAGAGGAAATCTCTGTAGAAAAAGAACAATAAAATTCTCAAATAAAGTTTAGAGAATGCATTACTAAGATGGAATACTTTTGTGTTGAAATGGAAAGGATTCCCTTACTGGAAGATTTGGCAAGCATGAAAGGCAAAATTCCTGTTTCAAATTCCTACACATACCAAGTACTTCATGCATTTTCTCTCCTTCTTGTTTCTCTCTCTCTCTTTTTTTAATTATTATTTTTTTATTTTTCAAGATTTAAGGTTATTTGTTTGGTATCGGTATATGAATATAATAGCTTCTTTTTGACTGGCCTGTCTCTGAAATTTAGTTTAAAATATGAATAAAACGAGCATCTGTAAAATATTGTGCAATATCCTCAGTGATATACATGGAAACATGAACGTAAAATATGCAGAGCAGTTCATGGAAAGACTAATTTCACTATTTCCTAAAATATAAAATATGTAAATACAGGGCTTAGTTCACAGGGAAAAAAAAAGTTTTAGGCTGCGAGGGCTTTATTCATCTTATACAAACAGAAATGAAAAGAAAAAAATATCTTTCATAATAAATAAATACACAATGACAAAGGTTACTATTGAAGGGATTACAAATGACAGAAGCCAACATAAAAACTTTTAATATCATACTTTTACTTTAATATGAAGACATTATTATCAAAGGAAAATACTTGAGAAACGCTTTGATAAAAATAATCTCACACTATCTTTGAAGCGGTTTCATTTATTTTACTACCCACTGTGTTTCTTATCAGAAGGCCAAGTATAAGAAGTTTCCTAGTTTATGATTAGGAAAGAATCTGATAGATTAGAAGACTCAATTGAAGTTGGACATAATAAGTATTAAAGTATTACATGACATTAATCCTGCCATTCCATTACTCTCTCAATCATTGTGCACAGACTAATTATTCTGAAGCCAGTGTTCAGGAGAAAATAGAAACATACTTACACTGGGTTGGAGTAATCTCTTTATTGCATCAACAAGGCTAGCTCTGTACCGGTCCAGAAACAGGCTGACATTGAGAAGAGAACAGAATCCAGATTAAAATGGGTTTTCAATTCTAATGATACTAATGCAGATAAGCACAAGGCTAATTACGTATATTTACACAATGCTGTAAAAGAGAAACTGTGGTTTGCATTTCTTTCCAATTCATGCACTATTTAATAAAAAAATGAAACAAAAGCAGCCAAAACTTGAAATAAACATTACTCATATCAAAGCCAAAGAATCAGCATGAAGCCATCCTTTACGTGGCTGAAATTCACAGATCACATGTGTTAGCTCTCAAAATACTACCATATCAGAAATCAGGATCAATATAATATAATATAAATTTAATGCTTTACATGCCTTTTGTATGGGCAGGATATGGAATTTATTAGAGTATTTTCTACTGTATTTCATGCCTTACTATAAAGGGATTTTCCTTTTTCTATTTGGAGTCATTATATTGATTTATTATCTATTATGCATATTTGCACTACTTCTATATGTCTATATTTATATAAAGGTACACCGTGACCCCGATAGTACAGAGCTGTCCTATCTCAGGAGGGAAATCCTTCATCTCCAGCATGGGTCCTGCAAAGACAGCAGCCGAGTCGATTTTCCCATGCAATGTTGCCAACATGCTCAGCCCTATTTTGGTGTGATTGCCTCATGATTTGAGGGGATAATTCGTTCTTCCTGCCCCTCGATACCTTAATGTGTACAGTAATGGTGGCAACCAGGGTGCCAATCACTCTTGACGAGGTATTTGTGGACATGTGGACGAGAGTGCATTTACAACGGTTAGTGAACAAGCAACTGAGAGCAACTGATGCCTTTCAGTTCTTACTACCTTGGGCTGCATTTATATTGGTGATTCAGATAAGAAAGAGTCTATCGAGCAGGCCACAAGTAACGTGATTTTTCTTCGTTATTTTTCATGCCTTCCTTGTAATAAAACTACTTCCAAATATGTGCCATGCTCAAGTTCCACATTATAAGGAATTTGTCCATTCTTTATTACTCATTTGTTTACCTTCTGCAATTCCTTTCTTCTCAGAAACATATATTTCTGAGGGGAACTGACTGATTTTTTCCAGGTTTGATATATTCAAAAGAATATAAAGAGTATATTAAAAGAATGAAGAAAAAGGAAGTGGTCTACAAACCACAGGCCAGTCATCAAGAACAGAATAGCATGGGTACTTAGGTATGAAAATTCCATGGAGAACAGGGAGAATATGATAGTATTGTGTATTATAAGACCAATGTGTAAGATCAGCAAATTTTTCCTGTTCAGGAAAAACAAACAAACCAACAAACAAATAAGAAAACAAAACATACATCTGAAAAACTGCCAGTGGTCAAATTTAATCATTAAAAATAAATGAGAAAGTATGATAGAGTTGGAATCCACAAACTTCTTAAAAGAACTTTTTGTGTAGAGGCATGACCCTTTGAATCTCTCCTGAAGTTGTTGAAGTACGGAATTTCTCTGAAACCAGAATAAAGTTTAAACGTCGAAATAAGCACAAATGGCTGCCCCTCAGCCCCACTTAATCACATTGGAAGAACTGGACAAATGCTTGTTTAAATAAAATTAATTGAAAGAGCAGACAATATCTCTAATGTTTCCTGGGAATTTGGACCCCATTCATGTCAGGTTGATCCCTATATGAATAGATAACGTAGGACACTAAATCACCAGGCACATATCTACATGCAGAAGAAAGAGAGGTAGACTGCACTGGATGAGAACCCTTCTCACCAAAAGTATTTTTTAATATTTGTTTTCTATAAAAAACGGTTCACGTGTACTCTGTGAAAGGAGTGGAAGGAACAGGAATAGCAAGGGTTTCTCTGGTCAGTAAGAAATCTCTGAGCACAGCAGTAAAGAGGCAAGAACCTACAGAGGCAGAGAGGCAAGAGTCATGATTTATAACCCTTGGCCTTTGCTTAGTCAGTGCTGTTCACCTGTGAAATCTGGGTGAACAGGCAGGCCATCTTGCCAGCTCCTTCCTTTCCTTTTTTCTTTCTTTTTTTTTTTCCCTTTCTCTCCCTTATTTTAAATTACCATTTCTTAATTAAAAAAAAAAGAAAGGTAAAAATGGAAGTATACACAAAAACCCGTATAGGTGTAACGGTAAATTGCTATGAAAAAAAAAAAAAACCCACAGATAAATTCTCTACTCAGTTAAAGCTAGTATATTTTATCCTATTTTCCTGGGTCCTGCAACCACAACTTATACTTTAAGGCTACAATGTGAAATTATTTTTATTTTCCATAATTTATAAGGGGTAAAAAGCTTAGTTTATGATCTACTTTAGACATGATTGCATTCATGTATAGTGCCTAGTGTCTACAGTCTTTTTTATCTTTTTGTTCACTTTCAACCATAAGGCTGTCACAACCTGAAAAAACTCTTACTTCCATGTCATCAGATTCCAATGCAATTGAGAGTAAAGTGTGTGCAAGAAATCAGGCTTAAAATGAAAAATAATTTTCAACTGAGGAAGGACAGAGATTTTACTGCATGCCTGCAGAAAGATTTCCTTTTATGAAATCAAGTCCTGATGGGGAAAAATGTATATATTTTAAGTTATTTAAAGAATATTTTCAATTTGTTTCTACATTTCTGCTGTGTCCGCAGCTTCTAGTAACTTAAGAAAGAATTTCACTGGTGAAAGCAATGTGAGATAGGCTTTTAGGCATCTGCTAGGCAAATACTTGCATGTAAGAAATGTACAAAATGTAAGAATGATCAGAGAACTGAACAGAGTAGGATATTATGCATTTCCTAAGTGATATGAGAATCTAGACCATATTTTGTCTCTTCATTAAAATTATGTATGAAAACGCTGTTCATGAGAACCTGGAGGGCAATGATTTTGTTTCTTGATCAACCTCTGATACCTTGAATTTCTCTTTGGATTAAAAATCTCAGCAAATTTCTATCTTAATAATTAAAAGAATACATCCTCTATCCTAATAAATAGGTATCTGGGACTCTTGGGAGCTTAAGGAATATCCTGTTTGTGGCCACTGTTATTTCCCTGTCACGGACACACTTGTTATTTCTCCTCCGCGCTCCATAGTCCCTCTCACTCATACCCCTAACACACGCATGACTATATCTGCAAGCGCAGGTCAAATGAAAGCTTGAAATTGTGGCACATTCTAGATTCACCAGGCCTTAAAATTGCCACTCAATAAAAGGAGGTGGCTGGATATACCTTAAAAATTTCAGTATTCCAGTATTTTTTCCAGTGTATCCTTTTTCCAGGTGTGGCCTCAGCAAGATATTTTTTCCTTGTTTTTTATCTCATAGTCAACATTTTATGAATTTTTATTGTCAAAATCCTGAACAGTTAAATAATGACTAGCTTTCACAGTTTGCCTCTTATTTATTTTATAATCTAGTTGAGCTACTAAATTTAGCTGTTAACTAATAGACTGTCTGTTCTGGGAAATAACTTATTTTCCACCCCTGCACACAACATTTATGAAAGTCTGAATGTAAATATATGAATATAAACATATCGCCGCTTGTTGTAATCATGCACATTTTTTCTTGAACCTCCATGTGGATTTGGAATATGTTTATGAATAGAGCTTGTTTTCATGTAAATGGGATCAAGCAGTACCACTGGTTAGCTATTCAGAGAATCAGACAATATCACCCTTGCTGGAAACACTTCAATAAGAATTTGTCCATGTACCCAATATTTGAACTCAGTTTTTTACTTTATAGTTCTCTGTTCTAATCCCAGATTTTATTGACTGACAATGAACTACATGATGGTATTAAACTAAATGCAATCTATTCTATCTGTTTTTTATCGCTGCATACTTCAGGTTTCACCTGAGGAACTGCAAGAGAAAAAAATTTATTTTCCTCTTCAATGGCAGCCCCAAAAAAATCAGAGTGAAAAAACCTGCCAATAGTTTTCAAGACAATTCTGTATCTTGAAAGATAAAAATGCTTAAATTTTTAGACAGGAAAATGAAAAGAAGACTTGAATTTGCTAAATACAAGCACATTTTTTTCAGCCTTGTCATGCATCAGATATTTTAGTATCCATTATTAAAACAATGATTTTTTAAAAGAAACAATATAGGGGCTTGATGCTTATTAAACTACATATTAGGAGCTATAATAGAAAAAAGAATAATTTTTGAATAATAATGTGTACTCTAAACTAACCTTCGCATACCTATTTATTTTTAAAATTCTATTAATAATTATACAATTACCTGCATCTTAAGTGCTTTAAAATAAATTACAAATGCGGGGATTGCAAATGCATTATGTGTTTTATCTGTCATGCGTGAGCCTTTGTTTACGAAAGAAACAAAATTATTTCCAAACAGACTGGGGGGAGTATTAGGAAAGAATATTATTGAGGAAAACAACTTAAGCTTTGCTCCACTCTGTAGTGCTCACAGTACAAATAGGATGACATGGTGTGAGTATCAAGAATACAAGGGATGGCACAGCCAGGTTGTTTTGATATTTGTGTGAAGAACAAATTTAACTCTAAATCTCTTGGCAAGACCTTGCTTCACCCACATAATCTGGAGAACATCCATATGTGAGCCTTGTCTAAGCCTCCGAGAAGACTGCTGCCCTCCTGCTCATGTATGCCAGCACTCTGATCTGACTTTCATACTTAATCTGATCTAATCCTGTCCAGCATTAACTTCATCTGTGCAATGAAACCTGGAGTATCCATTCTAATATTTGGTGAGGAAGGCATTTACTAAATTACTTGCTGAAATCATATGGTGTTGTTTAGCTCCTTATTTTAATCAGATGATGCATCTCTGAGGCACATTATCAGCGATTAGTTAGAAACCCATCTCTGTCCTTTTTGGGAACAAAGAACTTTTCGGAAATTAAATGCAAAGAGAAATGAAGCACTGTTGCATTCTGTCAGCAAAGAGGTATTACAAAAAGGAAAACAAAATAAATGTACTTTCTCCAGTGCTATATAAAAACAGCAACTTTTTTGAAATAAGAATAGTTTGCTTAAATAGCCACACATCAAACCAAAAAATCCCACAAATTCTTTAGAGGAATATTTCATCAGAAGCCACTTAAAAAGAACATTGTTTAAAGAGACAATAGGCAGCTTCGCACTTCCCTTTGCCTTTTTCCTTTAACTATTTCTTAGTAAGCTACAGAAATCTGCTGAATGGAGCTATCTTAGGAAGTCTCTGCTTTCAGAATTTGGTCTCTTACAATAGTTACATGCAACAAAATGTAAACATCTTTTTCTGTTTTGGACCACTAAAGGGTCAAGAGAAAATATCCATTAAGGATATGTTTAAAAATATCTGCTTAACTGAAATCCTCACAGGTGTTTTTATGCTTTCTCTACTTATAATAATTCATATAATTAATAATTTGCCATTGAAAAAGTTAGCATGCAGTAAATAAAGGGAAGCAAAATTATATAAAATTCTATATCAGAAATGGTGTGTTTCAATAATAAAATCTACTTACATACATTATTAGATTATATACTGTATTGTAACATATATCTACCTTTTCATAAATGTGGTATTCTGATTTTTTTGCTAAAAATTCTCTTATTATTAACATGTGTAAATAATATAAAGCCCAAGTCTATCAATACTGCTATCAAATTTAGCAGTATTGCTTTAGCAGTATTGATTTAAGAAACAGAATATGATGAAAAAAAAGATTTCAAAATTCTTCTTTTCCTTGGAAAGATTTTCTGGGAAGTAAAAAAATACATCTCCTTATATCAATAGTCAGATCTTTCCTAAGAAGTAGGCTAATTGAGCTGTTTGTGTTGATAAACTCCCTTTTTCTCCAGACTGTTCTTCACTGAGCCATAATTATTTGCAATTTGCCTAAGTCGTCCATTTACTGATACGTCAAGCATGAAACAGAGGCAATTCCAGAAAATGGAAATGCTTCTCAAAATCAATCTTTGGGAAATAATGTGGTAGAAGTTACTGTGTGATAGAAGACTACCTTATAACTGTCACATGGAGATGAATATTAATTTGTTGAGGTTAAGGTGGCTTTGTGCTTCATTTGTTGACTTTGCTTAGCCATCAGCAAGCAGCACAGTACAATTACTCCAGCAAAGCTATTTTTCTAACACGAGTTTTATGATTTTTATGTACTTACCAGTCAGCACACATAACAATGTCAAAATGTCCTTCCAGTTGAGAGACATCTGTCTCATTATCCCATCGTAAAATGCTAGAGGAAAAAAAAGATTAAAAAAAAAGGAAAAAGGACTTACATTTTTCATCTTGATATTTTAAAAGTATTAATATTATTTTTATGTGACACAGAAGTGTTTTAAAAAGTAATACGCGCATTGCTTTCAAAGATGAATGTAACAACATTATTCTGTACCTCTTTTTTTTTTTTAGCTTTTAAATCTCGAAGCTAAAGAGCTTCCTTTTTACTGCAGCAGCCAGGCGATTTAGGCAGGCTGCTGAGTGGCTCACCGACAAACATTCAGTCGTGAATTAGTGGCACATGTAGGCATTCAGATTGCTTTATTTTCTTTCTTTTTTTAAATTTTTTTTTTACCCCTGCCACCTCTGGGAGAGGCAAAGTATTGACAAGCTGGGTGCAGTAGAGATCTGCGAAGCAGATGTGGGCTCCCGGGCACATCTGGCAGGCAAAGAGGTTGTGTTTCTCACCGC
>NW_010587193.1:176132-224014 GCF_000705375.1 Tinamus guttatus | reverse complement strand
GCACACCTACCAAAGGCACTTAGGAGGTTGTGCAGGTAGGTAAAAGCTCAGCATCCATAATGCTGAGCAAAATCTAGAGCAGATGAGTTACCAGGAGCACGAGCAGTGGTGCAACAGGACTGGTATTATGCATGTTGTTACAAGCTGCAAGCTAAGGGCACACATCCAGCCATTAGCCACTCTTCCTTCATTTTCCTCATTGAGCTCCAGAGCTAGCTCCAAAACTGCTACATTTCCCTGAAGTCACTGTAGTTATGGCAAGGTCAGTGATAAATTTTTTCAAAGAGCAAAGGAACATCTTTATTAATGTTGGGAAATAATTTGCAGACTAAAGATACTGGACTGCTTCTGGTCTCGCTTGGCATATTCGCCCTGCAGGGAGTGGTGCAACTATAATCTGTATGTATCTACCCATGCCATCTTCAGTGCAAATAAAATTTAACACGGCTAAATTTGGGCTATCAGGTCTACCCTTTTATTGGCTTGAAGCTGCCAAAAATTTGCATGAGCCGCGGTCATACATTTGCGCCAAAAGGTGGACATACCTCTGCATGTCAGGGAATTGGAAATAACTCAGTCCAAAACCTGAATTATTGTATCATTAACACTGACGTCAGAATCAGCCTGATTCTGAGTCAGAATCAGTCACTTTGATCTCTAAAGCTAATGAAACTAATGAATCAGAGTCAGAACATCTATAAATACCACAAAAAGGCAAAAAAGCTCCTTCAGCCTAAACACAATTATTGAACACAAAGTACAGAAAAAATTACTGATACTGCAAAACCGCCTTGAGATGAGTATAGATGTGTGTGCATCTATCTAAATGTAAAGGGCGGCTAAGGAATAAGATTTTTTTTTCCAGGAATTGTTGATGACATGCCTCTTCAATTTGTCAGCCAGAGCTGAAGGAAATACTGAAAATACAGTGAAATAAGGACCAATTGCATTTTACTTTAAAGAAAAGAACAAGTAGGAAAATCAGAAAAGTTTTAGAAACAGAAACCTGAAAACCTCAGCTTTTATAAAATTTCCTTTAAAAATAGCCATGGTTACAACCATGCTGGGCCACAAAAATCTTATATTACCAAAATGATGTCAAGCGCCATCATGAGAAAAAGTATTTGTTAATATTTGCCTCTCATTCCCTCTCAACAATGCTAAATTCATTGACATAAAAAAATGGTTCCACGTGTGAAATTCAGAATTTATTTTATTTACTATTTCTTAGATAGTCAGGAATAATCCTTAACTCTAGATTATTTTTTCCCCCCAAAGAACTGGGGAGCAGATCCATAAGATTTCATAGCGTTATTTTTTTCAGTCTTTTCTCTGAAGTTTCTGAGTGAATATCTTGCATGCACAGAGCAGATAAGATTGAGAAAAATCATTAGTTTGATTTAATACGGAAAACTGAAGTTTCCAAGGCTTCAGGATATTTGTCTTCTAATTTCCTACCCATAAAAAAAGAATTTTTAAAGGTACAATATGTTCAATGTCTTTGTTTTGAGGTAAGATGCAACAATACCAACATTAATTTGCAAATTTAGAAAATGTACTTTCCACTGTGTTTCTGTCTACACCATATTTTAATAGCTTTTCTGATAAAATAACATATTTAAGGCTGTCTAAAGCCCACTATTGATTTTAGTTTGTACTGACTTATTATGCTGACTTAAAGTATGCAGGTTTAGTTTCTTGCAGTAGAAAGAAGGCAATTGAATTTCAGTATGGAAAGGACTTGCAACTGGAAATATAAAAAAAAAATGAGTTTTTTTTTTTGTCTCCTACAAAAATGTTAAAAAATGAAATAGGATGAAGCGAAAGACTGTCCAGCAATGACTTAGGCCAATCTGACGGTGTCTGAAACTTGGTACCCACTAATGGCTGCCTTATGGCCTACATTGAATGAATTTGACCAGTTTTCAGAGGAAAAGTACCCACGTCACAAACCCTGTACTATAATTAGCAATCTTGATGGCAGTCCTAGCAAAAAGGACAAGGACTGAATGAGCCATGGAGAATGAACTATCCTCTCACACATAAAGGTGGCTTTTTCAGGTCAGGGATTAAGCATACTACTGAAATAGTCTGAGAAAATATGTACTCCTGCTTTACGTTCTGAAGCTGCCAGTCTTACACATTTCTAAAGCAACAAATTCATTAAATTTTTTTTTCCCTTTTTCTCGATGTATCTTTTGAATTGACAAGCCAGATAATGTGATTAAGGTCAAGATAAAAAGAATTATAATGATAACAGAACAAAAAGATCAAATAAGAAAACAGAGACTGAAAGAGCATCCTTTCTTGAAATACTTATCATGTACCTCCAAATATCTCCTTGAATTTAGAAAACAAGGGTAGAAAATGTCCCAAGAACAGTTATTGTAGCCAGAGCTGTATTTCCCCTACAAAGTGTTTTAATTTATGAAGAATAGTCTAATAAATGTTGATATTTCTTTTCTTACAATTAGTAAGTTTTCTCAACAATCTGCAACAAAATCCTGCTTTTACCAGTTATATATCATGAAAAATTACTCAAATTCTACGATTCAATGATTCACTGATTACATATAGCTTTGAGTAAGAGATTTTGTTTGGGTATTTTTCTATGACATTAGCTAAGGAAGTTCTTTAACACGTTAACAACAGAAATCAGGATTTTCCTTCATAGCTTGTTCTTTGTCTGTGTTTCCTCTGTTTTGTATTAAGAGCAAAATGACAGATTTTAATTTAGCAACAGAGACAATGTGTACACATATGATCAGAACTCCTCTGGAGAGTATAGCAACTTTCCCTGCTTCCACTTCCTCATATTTGTCGTTATATTCTCATTAAGTTGCTCTTATTTCTCATCTTACTGTCACTTACTGTTTCTGCAATGTATTCTTCAAATGATCCTCTTCAAACTTGCACATTTCTGACAGTTTCACAATGCTGTATCTTCTCTTCCTCTTCTCCCTCTAAATCTTATTTCTGAGCTATCTTATCCACTAGAGTAAGTCCAACTATCCTATTTCGATAACCCATCCAAACACTGCTCTACTGCAGACTGTCTGACTGTCCGGATTTACAATTTAACCTTTTTCATAGCCTCTGTGTGTGGTCTTCACCTCAAGCTCAACACTTTTAAAGCACAACAAGGATATGTTGTTATCCCTTTTTCTTGGTCCCCATGAACATAACCATTACTTCCAGTCTTTAATCTGGATACAGATAGGATCATTCTGGATATCTGTATATCCAACTTCTGTTCAGGTTTTGCCTATTTCTGCATAGCATCTCTAAGAACTTTCCTACCTATCACCCTCAAGTTTAGTTCTTGACCGTGTAATTGTTACTTTTATCATAACGTAACGATATTGCTCTCTTTGGTCTTTGCAAGAATCAGTCTTTCCTTATTAATATTTATTCAATAGACTCCTGCAAAGATTGTCATCTTTTGCCTACAACCTTGATCTTGTCACCTTTTTCTTACTCCTCCAGGTAAATCTCTTCAAAATACTTTGCAACTGTTCACTTCTCTACTTGTTCTCACTCATACAGTATTGGAAGGACAAGCCCTTTTCTTAATCGGACCTAATATCAGTTTGCATCTTTCACTTCGCTTTTCAAGCAAGCACTTTAATGATTTGCTTCCACTCCATTATCCATGAAAATTCAAAAAGTTGCTCCATCATCCTTGAAACCCTCCTATGAAATAGTACCTACAAAAATTGGAAAACGGTTAGACTGCTCTTGCACCACAACTCATCTATCATGCTAACGAAAATTATTCCTGCTCACAGCAGAAGCAAGGTTTATGGTTTAATTACCTTCTCCCTGGTAATCAAACCATAGACTGTCTTGGACACAAACTGCCTTTTTGCTCTGTGTTCATACAAAGCCTGTCACAGTGTTTCAACATTTCTGTAAAACAAAATAAAACAAAACACATCAATCTAGGTTTTCCTGTCTAAAAGTTGCTTTTTATAGCTGGACAATAAAGTTACTTGGTTCCCTTGTTCCTTGTTCTGAGATTACTTGTATAGCAGATTTTTTAAAAATTCAAATGGAAAAAAATACAGTTATATAACTTCAAAAATAACAGTCCTGACATTCACACATATGATACAGCTACCAAATTTTTGGAATGTATCAAAAAATGCTGCATGTCAATACAACAGTTGCAGAATAAAGTTACCCATTTTGTATGCGACTGCATACAGTACCACAGTGCACTGGATTTTTTAAAAGACTGGAAAATATCTTATGTAAAAATGTTTTAAATTAAAAAAAAATGGCACTGGTGTTTCTGAATTTGCTTTCTTCCCACCCCTCCTCACTGCCAATACCTTAAAAATCAATGTTTGTTCACAGTGCACAAAATGGATGATTCTCACATTCGAATTCAGACTGATAGGGTTTAATAAAATATCCTATTTCAAAATGCAAGACAGCAGCGGCACTTGCAGCACAACCATATGGGCAGGATCAGTGAATTAAAACTTTATAAAAGTGGATGTTGAGTAGAAAATTAAAGGAAAAGAAGATGACTCCTTGACTTATGAAAATAGTCTATCCATGAAAAAGGGGAGGACAATCAAAAAAAAAAAAAAAAAAGGGAAAACAAAGAATGTGAAGTGAACCTTAAGGACTGCCAGGTCCAGAAGGACTGAATGGGAGAAAGCAGAAAGAACACCAGAGGGGATGTAATTTGCAGATGTTTACATTGCAAGGGCAGAAGGGAACATAATAATCATGGAAGATCTTAAATTTCCACATCAAACCCATCTATCTCAGCAAATTAAGACGTTTCAGAGAGACACCCAACTTAATTTAAATATATTCACTGTTTGAGAAACTACCATTTCCCATAGAAAGATGTTCTAATATATTATCATTCTCTCTGTCAAAACTGTTTTTTTCTTCTAGACTAAATTTGCCTAGCTTCAATTTCCACATCTTTTAGGTACTTGCAAGCTAGATGAAAGAGCGATCTTCTATTACAGACTTTTTCTCCCACAGGAGACTCATAATCTACTCATTTCTCATTTCATATCATAATCAAGTCATTTCTTCAGCAAGTAACGTAAACAGAGCTCTTTTTAACTTATACACTTCCTGACCCTGATTCATTCTTCTGCCTCTGCCCTGAATCCTTTTCACTTTCAACATCCGTGGTTAGTCCACCTCATTAATGCCATAAACAAAGATATCACTATGTAAATTGCTTTGTCAAAATTTTGAGTTTGTTCCAACTTTCTTATATCTGTGGCTGGCAATTGCACAGGACCTGTGAAGGAGGCAGCTTGCTGAAAGTGTATAAAATGTGCTTGATGGCTGCCTATCAACGCGCAACAAATACAGAAGAGGAAGGGTGAACACGGGTACAACGTTAATAACACCAATCAAGAAACAAAACTTAAGGATTGGCTAAAAAAGATGGATATGTATATAAGTATAGGAATAATAATAATAATAAAAGAGCTTAAATTCTAACATCTCGCAGACATTTTCCTTAAAAACCTGGGAAACAAAGACATAACCTTTATAATATCAATGGTCTCTACCTAGTCTTTCTGTCCTGTCCACTCCTAGTACAAGAGGAATAGTTTTACCAACAGCATATTTTTAAAGCAAAGAGAAGACCATCAAAACATATAGCCAAAAATTTGACAAAACACAGCCAAGAATTATCAAAAATGATTCTAGGATATTGTTTTAGATAGCACCTCACTTTTCCTGTTCTTCTAAAAGTGCAGAAATTTCTTAAAAAATCTTTTTCCTTTTGCCTCTTCATGTATTATAAAGAAAGGCACAACTACAGTGTCATTTTAAACAGGTTGCCATTTCATTAAATCAACGCAAGTGGGTGAAATAACGTGCTAATAAGAAAAACTTAGGAATTGGTAAAAGTCAGCTGGTATGGCCAAACAGTAATGTAGGTTGTTAGAAACATTCCTCCAAAAGAAGTAGCACCCAAATGTAGAAAGGATCAAAAACTTAGTTAAAATTATATTAAATTAAATATAAAAATAATATTACATGGTCAAAAATGAGAGTACTCCTTCTTTTGTACCAGCTCTTCCTGCCAGCACTTCAGGAGAGTCTGCAGGGCCAGCTGATAATCAGGGTACAGAATGAGCACTCTCAGAGGATAACACCATTTCAGAGAGGTTAAATGAATTCTTTGCATCAGTGTTCACAGTAGAAGAAATTGAAGATAATTTCACCACAAAACCTGTTTTTGAAGGATGATGTCTTCTGTAAAAGGAAGTCCTGCTTTATCAACCTTTCAGAGTTCTTCAAAGGGGTCAACAAGTGTTTACATAAGGGTGATGTGGGGAACACTGACTACCTCGGATGCCAAAAGGCTTTTGGCAAAATCCCTCACCAACAGCATTTAAGGAGAGTGGACAGCCACGGGATAAGACTCCTGGCCTGGATAAATAATTGAACAAAAGATAGGAAACAGGGTAGGAGTAAACGGTCAGTTCTCACAATGGAGGGAGATAATCAGTAGAGTCCCCAAGGGACCTGTTCTATTTAACATGTTTACAAGTGATGAGCACTGAGGTGGCAAAGTTTGCTCCTGCTATAAGGTTATTCAAGATAACGAGGAAAAAAGCAGGCTGAAGAAGTGCAGGGGGATGAAACTGAGTTATTGTAAAATGAAATTACAGAGAAAATTCAGCATTGATAAATGCAAATTGCAAGAGGGGAAAAATAATTCTGGCTTCATGTATAAAAGGAAGGTCTCTGAACCGATCATCACCACTCAGGAGAAAGCTCTTGATGTTATGACAGACAGTGCCATGAAAACATCGGTTCAACGGCAGTCAAAAAAGCAAATCACTGTGAGGCATTTTTAGAAGAGAAATGGAAAACATAATTATTCCACTGCATGTATCTATCGTTTGCACTCGCTTTGAATATTGTATGGAATCCTGCTCTCCCTCATCTCGAAAGGAGTATGTTGAAATTGGAAAAGGTACAGAGAAGTGGAGTGGAAACAAGTAGGATTTCTTTTATTAAAGACAATGGAAGTTGTTATACTATCAGCTAGAGTGAGGAAACTTAGAAAGCTGGTAGATTTGAAGATCACTGCAGAAAGATAAAATACTCACACGTTGGCAGCTATGGAGAAAAAAACAATTAATGTAAGAAGTGGAATCAGGACTATGTAGCTTAGTGATTTGTCACTAAATGTCCTTTGGTCTTTAGGAAGACACGCCTTTTTTTTTTAGATGACAACCTGTATGTTAATCTTTAAGGAGTGAGAATTGTCATTTTGGTCACTTCATTATACATTTTTAATACAAATTCTATTGCTGACTATAATACAGACAAAGAGTAAGCGACAACTATTACTAAACAAATCAAACGGTGCCTTGTGCAATAAGCATTTCTCTTGCTGTCTGTTTGTAGTATGTACTCACTCTCACCGCTGTTTAAAATGTAAACCTCCTGGGGTAGCTGTTAGCAAAACAGTAGACTTCTCTATGTCTAAAACTCATAGGCCCCATAACAGTAATACGCACACAAATTTTGTTCTTAAATGATTCAGGGAAGCTGATGGAAGAACTAAGTCCCTGGTAGATATGACAAACAGTCTGTTATCCTTTAGAAAATATTACAAATCTTTCTCTTTGACAAAGCTTTTCCATTATGAGACTTATAATAAAACAATCCTTCAAATTCTATTACCGCAAGTCCCATTTCAGGGAGTTTTCCACATAAAAAAAGAGGAAAAGAGCAGACTTTGTTATCGATAATTTAATCATTAGTGGATATGCTCAAAACAATAACAGGATGCACGTCAACAGCTGATGGTATAAAGATTGCTGTCAGTGTAATTTATGTGCCAAGTTATGAGGCAAATTTAAAGTGATTCACGGGTAATTTGTGAATGGGGAAAATACTAACATCATCAAACCCATACACAGCATTTGCCTTACTATAGCAAGTCATTATTAGTAACGGGGTCATTACTATACATATTTCCAATAAGCAAGAAATTCTGTATATACCACTAGAAGCTAAAAATAATCATACAACTGCACAGTCGCTGCTGAAGTAAACTGTTTACTAAATATCTGTTATTGTAACACATAATATGACAAACTGCCAGTTTGGCTTACACTGCTGTACTTTTAAACAATAATCAAGAGTCAGCAGAGAGTTAGATATGTGCTCATTTATTACATTTTGTATAAATCTAAATAAATAAATGTATGGCAGGTTGTCCTAATCTAACTTCTCTTGGCTGATACAGGACTGCTTCTTTTTGTTCCATACATGTTTTGGTATATTTTCCAAATCTAGAGATAAATGTCTGGAACATGACAGACTGAGTCTCAAACCTCAAAATTGGACTCCCTGTGCAGTAATTATTTTTGAATTAGTCATTTGAATATATATATATTTTTAAATTATACAGAATGCTCAGAACAAATCTGTGAATGACTTAAAATGTAGCAGTAAAAATCAAATTAAATATTTATTACAAGGAAAGTGCCCTATGTTTTGAGATAGTACTTCAGTTTGTAAATTATTTTATTTATGCAAATAAATCCCCAAATGTTATTGCACTTGATAAGTTAAACACTTGACATTTTTATTCCCTAAAATGCAACATTTTATGAAGTCTAGATATGTTTATTAATTAGTGATTATTAACACCCAGTAAACAACATCATGTCTTGTAAAAACACAATCTTTCTTCACAGCATGAAGCTGAAATCTATTATTCACTGATTCCATATGCTGAAATACACTCAAATGATCACAAATGACCTTAAGCATTAGATAAATGTAAATGAGGATAGGGTGGAAAATGTGCTTTTGATTGATATCTAAAAGACCAGGTTTGAAACCTTGACAAGGGATGAAGTCTGAAATCCTGTGCAAAGTACATCCTGGAAAAGCTACTGAAAAGCTAAACAAGCTGAGATTCCGCCTAGATGCACTGCACAGGGTAGCCTCCCCTTAGCCCAGCTGAGGATTTGAGGTTGCTCACAAGTGTTCAGCACTCAGAAAGTAAAAGACTATCCCACGGGCCTGTATGGCCTTTGTCTACTTGCCGAGCAATTATTGGGATGTGCTGAAATATATCTACACTTCTAAGATGTATGCATACATAACATAATGAAGGTAGATATTTTTCTAACTTCAAGTGCTCATTTACAGAACTTGACTATTACACAGAATGGTTGCATAACCATAGGATAAATGATTTGAATGAACTAAAACCGTATGAGTTTTACCCTCTATATTAATACAATTATTCTGCTATAACAGCTGGCCTTTTTTCAGCTTTACTATTGTCACTTTGAGAAGGACCGAGAGCCCTTATTCTGGAATAAGAAGCATTAAAGAAAAAAAAGGAAAAGATTTGGACACACAATCGAAGGGCACTATTTGCTCTTAGGTAGCTACCTCTAAGCATGTTCTAACTCATAACCCCACACCATAAATACGAAGTACTATAAAATAATTTACTTTTTAATTACTACCAAAGATGAACATGCATCAGATTCTCAGCTGCTTCCAAACTGAGACAACAAAGCAGATAGAGATGGAGAAAAAATACAGGGTACACCCTGAGCTCCAGAATGTGGTCAACGACAGTAATAAAGGGCCTAGCACTTGGTGTCTAGCTTCCACATTGCCCATTTGCCTTTGTAGCAATGTCACACGATGCCAATCAAGAGAACGGGATGGCCAAAATACTCAGTCAAAGAGCTTGACAACTTCTGCCTCAGGGGTAAAGGCATTTGCTGCTACCTTAGGCTTACTTAAAAATGAACTCCATCAGTGATGTAGGTGTAATGATTCCACGCATCCTGTTCAGCCCAACGGGCAATGCTGCTTCTCAAGAAGCCAAATTTCAACTATGCAATGAGCAGCAGCATGAAAAGACATGCTGTATATTAAAAAAAAAAAAAGAAAGAAAAGAAAAAGGACCATTATGTCACCAAATTAATCACACTGTACTTGCTAGGTTAAAAAAATAATAGATTTAATTAAAACATATTTTAATACTTTCAAATTTCTCTTTTCCATTCCTTACACTGCAATACATCTTCTTACGGTGTATATATCTGTGCCCTTATCAATCATTTAGGTCACACTTCTGCATACATTTCCCACTTACATTAAATAAACAATTACATGCAAGAATTGATAAGCTACTTTAGCAGAATCTTACCAACTCGATACTTTTTGCGCTTTAAATACTCCTGCATTTTGGTTTCTTGTGATGATGTCACTTACATCTGTAGCATACTTGTTAAGGATTATCTAAAAAATTACAGCAGTAATGAAAAATAATCAAGAATATTTTTTCCATTGTTAATACCTTCAGAGTGTCTTTTATCTGTTTGGTTTGCTTTAATCTGTACTAATAGTCAGTCTTTTCAGAAGCAGAGATTCTACAGTGCTACTCTGGCACATCAGCCATAAATCTAGCCAGCAACCTGCTATTGTTGCCTACCTCTATTGACTGTTCTTTCATTAATGCTTCCATTTAAGGAAGGGGGAGGGAGCTGCAAAAGGTTTCCCATATCTTACGTACATTTAAAGGCAACTATCTTTTACAAACATATGAATTAGAAGGATGCAGAACAGGAATTTGTCAGGATGGTCAGTTAATGAGCAGTTTGGTTTGCGCTGCTTTTGACTGTGCCCCTAGATCCCAGAGCGGAGGTTTCAGAGGCTGCAGGGTTTTGAGTTCTGCCCTGGCCATGGCACATGCACTTTTGCTCTCGGCTCTGACTGTCAGAATACAATCCAACACACAACAGGAGCACTTTCACCTGTAGCCAGGAGAGTTTTTAGTTTGCTTGTTTTCTTGAGAATGGTTTGGAGCTCCTCTCTGCCATAACAGATGTGTAGAAAGCAAAAAACACAGTCCCATTAGGCACTGCAACAGCATTGCCTTTGTCCCGTGTCTCAGCCTCTTCCAATTTTAAAGATCAGGCCCTAAATTTGGGTCAGGCAGACCCAAAACAAGGATTGCAAATGAAGTTACCTATGTCTGAAAAGTTAACCTCTACAACCAATCATTTGTGGTTACTGAGAAGCCTTTGGAAAGACAAGGTGTAGCGAGTCTCTATGTGAGACCTGAATGACAAAAAACTTGAATCCATAAGTATCCACAAAAATTCACTCTCAAGTATATGAATAATTATATCGATAAGTGTGGATGCTGCAGCCTGTACTACCACTACAACTATTACTATAATATCGACAACAGAAAAGGGATGTTTCCTCTAAATTAAATCCTCATTCTGATCACAGTTCTAAAATCAGAAAGAGATTCAGACACAAATGTGTTACACTAGTAGCACTGAGTCATACAGGCACAGTTTTGAAAAGTAAGTCAATGACTGCTCCTTCTTTTTTAAGGTACAGGAAATTTGCTGATAATTAACAGCAGGTTGGCCTCCCAAAACTTAAATTCTTCTTTACAGATGCTCTTATGAGAAAATTGAATAGTGTAATGTTAGGCTCATTTAAACAATGACTAACATATCTTTTTATTTGCTTTGATGAAATCATATAATTAGCCTTCCTAACACTGTTGACAATTTAAGAAATTCTTTTAGGAAAAACTCTATCCAAACAATGTGAAAGAAAAGACAATTTGTTTTTCATTAAGCCAAAAATTACAAATTCAATGAGATAAAACTGGTTGAAACCAATCTCTGTTCTTTAGACATACTTCTAAATTGTTGCCACAATATGCAACAGAAGGCAATAAGTAATGGCACATACTTCTGAAGCAAGAAGAAGGCATAAATAACTCCATGAACAAAGTATGCTATTTTTTAGTAGAGGCAGAAGCAACGCTGTTGATAAATTAGTTACAATACCTCAATTGTATAACCGAGAAAAACTATTAATAATTGTAGTAAACCTGTTAATACTACCTTTTCTAAATAATTTATAAGTCCATGTCTTCAGAGATTCAGGCTCAACATGACCTTTCTAACCTAAATTTCTTAGGACTGTTGAAAGATCCATACACTATATTTTAATGGCCATTACAGTGCACAGCAACGATGTTTTGTATTATTGATGCTATCTGATAGTAGTTCAAATCTCTACTGCATAGTGTGAAACAGAGCTAAGGCAGAAGGTCCGTAGTATCTCTGAACCAGAAGAAAATTTTTACAAAACAAATGAAACTGTTCCTTGGATTTGGACATGATGAGCTGAGTTTAGACCCTTCCAGCATTTTGGAGAAATAGAATTTGGTATTCTAGGTAGGATCTATCATAGAAATGACCTAACTGGAAAATTTGTATCTGAATACATATCACCCAAAATTTCAAAGGGAATCAAATCTGATGACTTTGCCTTTCTATGTATCTCTAATATTCACCTGAAATGCACAGTCTATTTTTAATATTATCTTTAATATTATCTAATCATGACAGAATTTAGATCAAGCACACAAACTCAATAGGAAAGTTTTGAAAGGGGATGAAAAAGCAAGAAAAACTGTATGTCATAATTTGCAACAGGGATGGTCTGTAAAACAATTAAAATCTACCTATGATAAGTAAAAAGAGTGAGTTAGAATGAAGACTTTTAAATGGATTAGTAGCTTACATCATAACATCCAGTTAAGAGTCTCCATAAAAAGTCTCCTGTATAAGATCATTGATTAATATATAACAAAGCTATACATTTAAAGTGGTTAAAATTGCAATAATGATTTGAAATTAACATATTCATTATTTTTAACTTGCCATATTTCAATAACATATCTCTATATAGCTGCTCACAACATACATAGTAAATACTGAATGTGGCAGTATGAAAAGGAGAATAATGAATACCGTCAAAAATTAAAAGAAAAATCAAATCATCAAAAGCTTAAGACTTCACAAAGCATAGCTGTTAGTTACGCTCACTGAATAGTGATAACAACAACAAAAACAACAATAATTATGATGATGATGATGATACAAAGGCAGATTCTCAGATGCAATGCACTATTGCCAGGTCGATTTTCAATTACATTTCACTGATGTATTCATTTGTTTCTTAATGTGCTCATCTTGCCCATTAAGAATAATTAGCAGGCTTGCTTGGTGATTTCCTGGCTTCTGACAGTGATTTTTTTTCCTTTTTGTTGACAACCACTTTTACTTTTTGGAAAGTAATTTTTGGATATTATAGTATGACTGGCATGTAATTTAAGCTTCCTAAAAAAATTTAAAGGGAGGATGTAAACAGTAATTTTTAAACAAGATTATTTTAATCTATAATACCTACATAAAAAAGAATAATGCTAGGCATTAACTATTCCCGAAGAGCAGAATTTAGACAACAAAACAGTATTTTACCCCACATTAATTTAATTTGGCATGCTAAACAATTAAAAAATACCATCAACAATAATAAAAGTTAGTAGGAATATATCACTTGTAGCCTGTGGCATTTGGGATGAGATACTATCTCCAACTAAACTAACAAAATCTTCCTGATTTCTGAGAGCCTGGTGTGGCTGAAACAGATCTAAATTTAGTGTAAACTTCTAAGCAGTTAGTGACTACAGTAAAGAATGCAAAGGAAAATCACCGTATGACAGATCATAAAATTACTAGTGAAGTCCATAAAACATAAAATGCAACATAAATTTTATTATGTGCTCTTTTAGGAATACATTCCACCTACACTGTAAAGTTCTTAGTCTGCTGCACTTTGGCACCCTGCTAATATTAAGCCCATTGTAAAATCCAGCACAATAAAAGCACTTTGAATGCTGAGCCTTCAGAGCACCAAATGTTAAAAAAAGAAAAATAAATTCTTGTTAGAGCCTTCCACCAATCACTTCTCTAAAAGGGATTCACTGAGTGAATACAGATGAAGACTTCTTGTAAGATTTTTAGAAATAAAAGAGATTTCTAAAGATATTGTAAAAACTAAGGTGTATTAATTAGATTATTAGGAGTATCTTTTTCAGGAATAATAGCGCTTTAAGTTGTTTAGTTCCAAAGGTTGAACAAAGATTGATTTTTAGCACTCACCAATTCTCCTATCTGTGCAAGATAGATAAATTTGATAAAAGTTCAGGTATGTTTATGGAATCTCCTATGCAAGATATTTGCTGACCTGATGATTACTAAGCTCACCTGAAGCTTTCTGTGGGTAAAATGACCCACAGAAACTTGCTTTTGCTTTTGTCAAACATCAGTTTGTTTTGTTGCTAGTTTGGAAACGCTTTTCCTCCCCCACATTTTTTATCTTCCTAAAAGCATGTGAGAAAAATTGGAAGAGGAGATGCTGTATAAAACTACACAGAATAATGAATACCTCCTCCTCAGCCCATGAACAGACTCAACCAGAATTTAGCAAAATAAAATTCCTTGGAACACAATTAAGAACCTGCTTTTTCAAGAATAAGGAGACTTTTATGAGGTTTCTTTCAAGTTTAAAATGATTTGAGTTGTGATTGGCTGTTTTTCTCCACGAAATCGTTTAAGTGTTGTAAGCAATTATAGTTGGCTGAGTTACCTCCGAGAACGTCTTTTTAAAGCTAATAGCTAAAATGCACTGACACGTTTCCTGTTCTAACTGTTACAAAACAGGTATTTTTTTTCCAATCTGCTACATAGTTTAACTTATTTTTTCATTAAGTACTCATTATGCTAGCTTCCAAATACACACAAATCTTAAACGTAAATAATTTTGATGATGCCGTGGCCAAAACCTGAACACTACTCTGCCTTAAAATGCAAATGGCAAGATTACCAAGGAACAAAAGCAAACAGATATCTTCCATTTTTTCCTCTCCATTTCTAAGGGCTATTAGCATTCACTATATATATCTGTTCTTATTCTGTGCTGATATTTAATGCAGCCGCAAATTATGCTCACTCATTCTCTCGCTTAGCCAAAGTACAGTTCAATTTTCTGAACTATGTGTTCATATTAGTATAGCATAATAGCAATTTATTCTAATATAATCATATAAGAAATATAATAAAATACTGCCTTTAAGAGACAGAGTAGCTTTACAACGTTACATCAAGAGAAATAACGCTAAAATGATAATTGATTAAGCAGGGTAAATGGATAATTTGCAGGCAGTTACAACTTAGCAGCAATAATGAAACTACGCATTTTAAAATACACTAGAAAAGCTATGACAATATACAAATACTGTGTACATTTTAAGATGCTAGTATCTGCAAGCAAAAAAAAATCTAGTTTCTCCTGAAAAAAAGAATATATGTCAAAGAGAAACTAATGATTTGATTCCCTGCTATACCCCCTGTAACATGCAGCATGGACACAAGGAATCTTTCAGCACTGAACCATAAGACAAATATTTACTGCTGTACTCGCTCCGTATCAACAAGCACATTTTTAATTTAGGAAGAAAATGTGGAATTTATTACATGGGAAATTGCAGCTTTGTTTAAGATATTCACCATCTACCTTTTAATTACTTATGTGGGGACTTTTTCTTAATATACCCCATGCTGCCTGTCTTTATATCGATTGTTACACAGCCAGTAAAAAGGAATGAGCACAACAAACCAGTTTTCTATCTGAATAAGGATACTTTTGATGGCCTTTTCATTTCCATCAGTTAACAGAACTTCTTTGACATCTGCAGAAATAGCAACCTGAAAAAAAGAGCACAGCAAACAATGAGCAAATATGCTTGTCTGTGTGGAAGTGAAGACAGGAGTGACAAGCCTTCAGTATCATGCTTCCTCACCTATTTCTCTGTAACAATCTTCAATCTTTTTTCATTTTATGTCTGCATTATTTTAATCATTCAATCAAATCAGTCAATACTTTTATCATTCCATTTGCGGGAGCCTCTATCTTGCTATCATTCTGTTCCGTAATTGCATTGTGACAGCGGATGATGGTATTCTGAGAGGCTTTCATTTGCGGGCTTCTGTTTATCTAGTAGAGCCATCATACAAGGCTGTCACTCTGCCTTTCAGCTTGCTTCTGTCTGACTGCCTGATGCCCTTCATATAACTTTGCATTGCAGGCAGATGGCTTTGTAAGGGTAATTTTTTTGTGAGCTTTGACATGCTCGCACATTGGGCTGTAACCTCGACACATTGTATAAGAGCGACAGGTTTGTCAAATGCCAATCAGTGTAACAATATGCTTTTATTTGTAGAGACATAAAAACTTGTCTAATGCACTGCACTGCTACATAATATCTCCTGAATACATGACTCAGAACCCAGAGAATGGTGAACGACTCTCCTGAATGGCCAATCTAATTCAAAAGAATCTAATTACCGAGAGCTCTGGATCATGTTTGTTGGTGTAATAATGCAGGCAAAACATTAGCAGCTATATCATGGTGCTCCAACTGTGATTCGCCAGGCTATTCCTGTATCTTAGCAAATGGGACTATAATCTGAAAAAAAAAAATGCTTCAGCCATGGCAATGAAAGACAGACCGTACGTGGCCTGGAATGTCACAACAAGAGATATTGACTACACTGAGGTAAAATGTTTCTGCTCATCGAGGCAACCATAAAATCAATATGATACGAAAGCAAGTCAATCTAGAAGGTCTCTCAAGACTCTGCAGCTTGACCGCAGCTGAGGCTGTTGACAGTTCTCTGACCCAGCAGTTGGAGGCACTGGAACATTTTTCCTTTTGTTTCTTCCTCTGAATGGGATTGGAATTGAGAAAAGACCTACCATGAGCCCAGCCAAGCATGTCATGCCACCCCCTAGCTCACACACAGCAAGGTCCCTGAAAGAGAGAAAGGAAATGGTAGAACCCATACAAATTAGATGAAAATGGTCAGAGAGACATATATGTTACAAGAACAAATTGCCATCTGCAGTGAGAACTGAGCTACCAGGAAGTTGTAGAGACATGACTAGGCTACCTCATGTCGTTTTGCGTTTTAAAAATAATTATGAAATAGAAAAGTCACAAAGCAGGCAAATCAGTGGGGGTTCCCTCATTAGTGTTCAGTGCAACATTACCACCGCTGAGCTGAAAAATCTGAGAAGGTTCCCTTTTTTCCCTTGTCAATGGCTCTGTCTTTTAGAACTAAACTAGCTAGAGTAGCGAAAGATAATTGTTAGGAAAGGATAACAATGTTAATCCACATTCATTCTTTCAAAAACAGTTAGGGAAGTAAATGGAGAAAATAATATTATTTATATATCTCTCTATATAGTTATGCCTAAAAGCCTTTTTATATTAAAAAAGACAAGTTTTAAAACAAGCTGCGCAGCTCAAAACAATTACACATGAAGAAATTTGATCCTTCAATTAGCACTTAAAACCGCGAGTGACCTACAAATAATTCTGTTATGAATGACGACGGGAAAAGCGTTCAGCTAAGCCACGGAGAACCACAAAAAGTTAGCGTCAGGAGCCTAAACCGAGCCGCAGCTTAGGCTCAAATACATGGTTTAGCAGGTTACTTTTAACTTTTTCCATGCTGCACAGCCACCAAGACGTGCATGTGAAGTGCAGCAGGACGGAGCTGCCCGCGCGCGGGGGAAGTCGGATCTCCAGAGCCGTGGCCGGCCCGGAGGGAGGAGGGAAGCATGGGGCTGCACTCAGTGCACAGTGCTACAGGAACAACCCGAACAGGCTGCTTTACAGCTAAGCCCACGACAACCGTTAGGGCTGGCCCCATTTTAACAGCAAGGGGAATTTCAGCTGAATGGGTTTTGGGGGGCACCAACAGGCACCGACATTTCAAAATCTATTTTTATGTAGAAATAGTACTTCCCTACAAGCTCTCTGCTTATATTCAGGAATAATATCTAGGATGCCATGTCAATATCAGAATATATATGCTGAGAGTATGTTTACTGAGGCCCCTGGACTGGGCTGCCTGACCATATATTAATGATCAGGCTCTGAATGTTGTAGATTTGTCTTTCTTAGACTTGGCAAATTTTATTTGCAAAAAGTCTTTTTGTCTTTTTCAGTGGAACAGAAAACAAGATGGACAGAGTTTGGAGGAGCAAACCCAGCCTAAAACCCATCAAGAACTGAAAACAAAATGAGGAGAATTTGCAGTGTGTGGTTCAATTCTAATGCTTATAGTTTTTTCTTACACAGGTTCTGATTTTTCTAATAACGTGGTTTTTTTATAAATATGTATTTTTTTTGTATAAATATGTATATGTACAAACAAACAGAGGATTATAAATGTAACATTTATAATGCACTTAACCCCTTACAGGAGTCATGCTTATTACAATAAATACAATTAAATACCCAATGAGGGTGTTTTAAGGCATTTTCAACCAAATCTGTGTATACATGATACATGGGCACACATGCATACATACACATACAGGGACAAGGGGCAAGTAGGAGGCACTACATGTGGCTGGGGGGCAGAGTGCTACAGAGACACTGCTATAGCAGCAAGGTGGCACTGCACAGTACCCACCTAAACTCAGCAAAGCAGCAGCAGCTGCAAGAAGAGCTGTGTTAGCTGCCTCCTCTTTTGGGTTGGCTTCAGCCTCAGTTAGACTGAGGCTTTGTATAACAGGCTCCTAATATTTGGTAGAAGGGCCGGGCTGTACAGATTGGAGCAGATTGTTCTTCCGTATTCTCACAACACAATGTGTAGATGGAAGGAGGGATTTTGTGTACTCCAAGCTGGTTTACTAGGTGTTAGCCTAGTATCCTTGCCCCAAATGTAATTTATGCCTGCAAATGCACCGTTGTTATGGTTCTTCTTTAGACTCTTTCACGCTCCAGGACAATGAAACTTCAAGGATTTCCAAGTGCAGGGCTCTCTATACCCAAGAGGGGAGAAAGGATGCAGGCTGGGTTTTATTTTTAAGCATTCCTATTGGATGCTGGAAATCTATATTCTACAATTTTAGAAAAAGTGGGAAAAAAACCCACAAAAATATGGAAAAGAGCAGGATGCCTCAAAAATGCTTCCCAGAACTTAAATACAGGTGCAAATTCCTCCATCAATATATACAATAATTATGTGCTTTATCAGGTAATATTTTGCTTGCTTTTGCAACGGATGTCAGTTTAAAGAACATCTTTTATTTTTCCTGACCTTCACAATCAGTACTGATCGATTGGAGCTTCACTTTTGTTTCCCAAAAAATCAAAGTGAAATAAAACGCCTTGAGTGGAAATCAAAAGTCTTTGACATATAGCAGAAAGCTTGCTGTGCAATATTAGTACCCAAAGGCAGCTCAGAATTCTTTGTTAAGAACAACATGCTTTCACCTTGAACATTTTAAATTTAATCTGAAGACTTAAATCATAGCAATCTTTAGCATGCAGATACAATAAAACTAACAGATTAGAAAATATCTTTTTATGTTTAACTCTGTACCTGAACATTTCATTGTGCTTTAGGCAGTAGTAAGCCAGCACTTCTTCAGATGGCCAGAGACCTGTAAAACAAAAATATTTGCCTTCTTAGAACAATGCCTTTCTGAAGTAATATTTAAATATGTATTATCATTTTCAGACCTCTATAAAATATTTCATTTTTAAATTTACCACAATATCACAGAATAAAGAAAAGAATCAGATTTTTAGTGATAGATTTCTTATCCTCAGCATTGGAACTAGATATTTCTCAAACTTCACTCTGGCTAATGGTCATGTCTACCTGTACATTATATATAAATGTATACACGGGCATGTATATATGCATATATATCTGCACATACCCATCATATTGTCAAGATTTTAAAAGTTAAATACAATCTAATTGAAACTTCCAACATATGGGCATTTACATGAACATCAGACTGTCAAGGTTCATCTTGACCAGTATCCTGTCTCTCAGTGGGGACAAGATCCCCTTACTCTTGTGATTTGTTGCCTTCTAAGGTCAGTTTATTTCTTCACAGTTCCTTTTTATTTAGCCTCTTTTCTCAGGGAAGGCTCTCAAGTTTTCCCAGGATCTCTCCCTAAGAAACACCAATCCTTAGCACATGCTGGGGAAGAGTATGTGGTTAGGGTCATAAAATAGTATGATTTCTAGTTGTGTCTCCAGTCCTCCTTAAGAACTTTTGAGCCACTAGTGATAAATTTGTGTTTAATAGATACCAAGGGATTTTTCTAATTGTACTTAGATAACATTGCAGTATCTCTAACGTCCTTGTGGCAGCACGCTCCAGAGTTTGTGTGTGGTATAAAGATCATCTGATGCCCTCTAGTTTTCATATGAGAAGAGACAGGAAGCAGTCTTTATTTTCCTATTCCATACTATTCATGACTTTATAAACTCCTGTCATAAATCTTATACTGATCTTTGTCTTACTTAAGAGTCATTGATGCAAAACCATCCTTTCAATGACATTCTCTCCTGAAACTCACTGTCACTTTAGAGCAATTTCCCACGTAACATTAAGGACCTATCTGAAGCCACATGGCCAATGCAGATGGCAGTTCAGAACTAAAGTGGCTTGTAGAGTCTCCTCCAGGCATCTTCCTTTCTCTATTGCCTTAAAGAGAGCTTGGAAAAACAAATTGGTATTCAGAAACTTGAGTTAAGTTCTCAAAGTTATGGGAGGACGAATCAAAGGCATTTGCAGTCCAATTACATTTGTATGAGTTTTCTTACCACCCCCCACCCCAAAAAAAAAAAAAAACTTGTTTATCCACAGGTGAAAAACAGGGTTAGCTTTCCCTTTAACACATAGCATTATGAATTACTATGACAGAAATCTGATTTAATACTATAAGCTGTAGATACTTTCATAGTTTGAGTAAACTTAAGACATACAAGAACATCCTTCAGATATATATGGACAGGTAAATTGAATTCCATGAAGCTTATTATCCGTATGTATCCTTTAGACCATTGACAACAAGAAGAACCAATTGTTTCTTCTTTATGCATGGATGGATGGATGGATGGATGGATGGATGGATGGATGGATGGATGGATGGATGGGAGGGAGGGAAGGAAGGAAGGAAGGAAGGAAGGAAGGAAGGAATTTAATAGAAGTTTGAGAGAAAAAAAATGGTAATCCTTAAATATATAATTCCTCTGTCCATCCAATTCCTACTCTGAATTACCCAGTCATTGTTATGGATGATGAAAATTTATGAATGCAGAATCTGCATGTAGATCCAGCATGTGGCCAAAATTCTGCATATAGCTTGTCTATTGCATAGACCTCAAAGGTAAAAAAAATTAGAGCTCTGATTCCTATACACACACCAAAAGCACTAAAACAATATTATTATTTGTCCAGTCCATTACAGCTTAGGTTGATAGGCTTTTTGTAGATCTGGTATTTTACTCAGACTTGCTAAGGGTTAAAATAAAATATTCACACACGATTACCCATTCTTCAGTGAAACATACACCAAGAATTGTACAGGATTTTCCATCTCCCTTTTGAGCATTTCAATGCTTTTGAGCATTGAAATATGCTAGAATGACAGACTTTGCAATAAATATAATAACTGTTTAAATATTTTAGTGTATGATATAAAGAATGTTTCAGTTTGCAGTGACTGGTGTATACTCAAGTAATAAAAGTGTTTTCTAATAGTTATGAAGGCATGGCCAATTTAATACCACTTATAATACTTCACATCTCATATTACCACCACCATCCCCAAAACAACTATATCCTTTCACAGCAAACTTTTAGCCTGAGTGAATTTTTAAAATACTTGTCAATTGTAGCAAAATCCTTCAACGTCTGAGTTTTCCGTACCCTCAGTCAAATGTCGTTCACTTCTCTACGGTTATTACTGAAAGGGCACTTTGAAGGAGTCACTGAATCTTTTATGAGGGGTCACTGTTCTTTCCCCTGCTTCCATTACAATGTTGATACCAGCTGAAACTTCAGGTGTATGAGATAGCTCTTTGCTGAGAGAAAGGCAAAGCACCTTTGGAAGGACAAAGTCCTTCTTTAAGCAGATGCTAGTGATGGATGTGCCTCTCCTCCCCCCTCTCCTTGCCCATAGGAAAGAAAGCATCACCTCAGCAATGATATAAGCAGCTGGCAGCTAAAGAAGCAGGAGTCAGAAGGTCTCCCGTGAACACAGCTCTGAAGTGTGGAAGCACACAGTGCTTCTAGCTAAGCCAAGAAGCCAGAGGCAAGAATACCTGTGTTAATTTTAGTAAAAGGAAAAGCCTCTCTTGCTTGAACAGGTAGGTAAGCCTCTTTGCTTTCAAAACAGGGATAAGCTTAAAGATCCACGTGGAGGAGTTTGCCTCCTTCCCCTTCATTCTGACCTACATTTAGCAACACAATGACCTACATTTTCAAGTTGCAAGTATAAGATAGTTCTGCTTCTGCTAGAAAATAATCGGCTGCAATACAGAAATGCAGCAATTCCTGTAAGTTAACAAACAGCACTAAGTTTTGAAAAGCTTCATTCATTTCCTGCAAACATATGCATAAAAGGATTATTTCCTGTGAAAACACTTAAAATAATTCTTTCATATTTAAGATAAAATTATTCTCATTTTGAATCATGATTTTTTTTTTTTTTACAAATACGTAACATTGGATGGGTACCTATTTGCATGTGCAATTACTTCCACAGAATGGTCGATTATTCACACATGTATAGGCAAAAGGATATCAAAAGGCTGCAAAATGCCATTCGTACTTAAAAGGCTATAAGTATACTACAAGTATACTTACACTTGCCCTAGACAAAAGGGCTAAAAGTATGGCTGTGAAAGGATACAGCCAAACTGGAGTTCCATTTTGCAAAAATAAATAATTTGAGGCTTTTACTGAAGATTTTAGAAATCTTTATCACCTTGACATCTAGTACATGACAGCTGAGGTTTGCCAGAAAATATTGGAGTGTTTATTAAAACAAATAAAAAATGGAGTTGTGTTGGAGTTTTAAAGCATGCCTCAAGAAGGCCTGTAATTTGGAAGTGGAAGAAGTGGCAGAGATGAGATGCACACCGAGCAATGCCTTCCAGAATTTCAGCTGTCTGCACATATCCTTCCACCATTAGGATGGAGCAGGAGATCCACAGTCCCTAGGAATGTATCACTCACTAACCCAATTGCAAATGTGCCATAAAACCAGCAGTACCCACCTCTATACATCTTCATAATACTTCTTACAGTGGTTGCAGTAGAAAAACATTGCAACTAAAAAGTACAGATCTGGATGGAGAAATGCTACCTATACAGACACATATACATACACGAAATTCGTATAGCATTTGTAAAGCACTTGCCACCATATTGCAGCATCTTACCACACTAATAGAGTCATCAGATCAAGGACTCAAAGACATCACGAACTACTACTGCCCAGATGTTACACGTTAGGAATTGGAACCATATTAACCTACTTCAACTCACAGAAAAAAATTATGGGGAGACCAGGAGTAAAATCTTTGTGACCCTAACTCCCAGAGGTATGATTTAATGAAAGAAACAAAGGAAAAGCTTTCCCTATAGAGGGGAACTCTAAAAAAGATCACAAAAATTATAAGAATAAATAAATAAAGTTGTTTTTATTACTCCCATAGCACTCGCCTAAGGAAAATGTCAGGACTTCTGTTTCAAGCATGGCACAGCAGCTCTTTAGAGCTACTTTAAACGCCTTTGGACTGAGCTATGTATAGCCAGTTGTCTGAGGATGCCTTCTTTTAACCATGATATGCAGCATCACTATTCCAACGTATCACAAAACCTGTGTTATTTCCACTCTATTAGAGTCTACTACTACCTTAAAATAGTTGAATCCTATATGAGATTTGAAAAGCCAGAGATTTTACCCAGCTGAATATATTCATAAAAGTCTTCTTTTCCATTATATCCTGCTTGTGGCCTACATGAAGTCAACTTATGTGCTTTAATCCCAAGAGGGTGTAACATATTACAAGTGCCATGGACAAGGTGATCAGTAATCTCTCAAAAGAGCACAGAATACAGCTGCTTACAGGAGGTCTTAAAGTGAGAGAGCAGGTCAGAATTAAGGTTTAGCAGTAGATCAATTTGGAGAAAATTTCAAAATGAGGCTCTATCTAACCAATTCTTGGAGACCTTCTGTCTACAGAGCACTAAAATTCACTTCTGAGTGATAGAAACATGAAATCATGAATAGCATAAGGAGGACTCAGTGGATGTATAGCATATTTACAACTTGCTCCAGACATACAAGGCATTGTTCTAAATTGGGGAATTTGCTTGAGTAAAACCTACATGTAATTTATTATACAGCTCTAGTTAGGTAGTTTGCATGGAGATAGATCTCAAAAAATAGTTCTGGCTGTGAATCTTCTAAAAACTCCATACTTTGAGCCTCTTTTCGATTTCATTTTATTATCAAGCTCAGTACAGACAAGAGGAAAAAAATTCTTTTCTTCCACTTGTTCATACAGCACATAAAAATGCAACATAGATGAAAGTAATCATTAATCCAGGTTGCCTAAGATGGCACCTAAAGTGGAATGAATCTGGAAAGCACAAATGTACGTAACAAGGCACTGCAACTAGCAGTTTTGTAGCAGCCATAAAGTGCATGTACAGAAGAATGAATACCTTCCATAGAAAACCACTTTCATAATACACAAAAGACAAAAATCTAGTCATTTTAGTGAAATGAAGAAATGAGATTGTTAGATAAGCAACAAAAAATATGACCTTACAACCTCAGGTTTAAGCCACCACCCATGCACAGTAAAGATACAAGCAGAGCATGCAGATGCAAGAGAGTAGATCTTGGTAAAAGCAGATCAAAGATGATGAAATTTAAGTTGGGAGATTTTCCAAAGGAGAGCAGTACTGTAACCTTCTGGACACGTGGCCACTTCTCATGGAGATGTAAGTGCTAACCTCCACTGAAAGCCCACTTCTCTAACCTGAGAGTCTGCATTCTGAAATCTGCCCTGAGTCCATTTGTGAGTGAGCAACCTTGATAAATACACATGGTGCTAAAGCCCCTATTTAAGAGCCTTTAGAGTAGTACCACACATGTGAGCCTTACTATACCTGACTTTTGCACACTGCAGACCACTCTTTAAGCCCAGTGAAGAGGAGGGAATGCTATAAGTGAGTTTGAAAAGCTAGAAGAACTCTAAAGGAAAAAGGAAATATAAAGAGAAATACATCTCATCATTTTTCCCTACGTACATATATTTTATAGAAGCTCTTGTCTCTCTTTCAATCTAAAACAGAATTTATGATATTCAGATCATTGAAAAATATGTATAAGCACCGGCTGAGATCTTCCGCTTGGGCAAAATGGCCTCAGCACTATATCTCTCACTTTCATTCTCATTATTATTCATGACTAGGAGGGAAATATGATGGTCTGCAATCTGCAAATTTCTTTTAGAGTGTAAACTTAAGAGGCTCGGTGGAACTGATGTGGAAATACAGTAACAAGTCAAAGCTATAAACACGCATCCATCTTTTCCGTAAGAAAACTGTACAAACCTACTTGTATGATTGTCTTTAACAGCTTTTCTTTTTCAAATGAATGAATTTGATTTAGTGTTGTTGGTTCTTTTTTTTACAGTTTTCAAATAGTTATTAAAAATTAAACAACACTGGAACAAACCTTTTGTGATTATAACCTTCATTCTCCTGCAACAAACTGGATCTATAAATTTACGTACCATTGTAGATGTAAATTGCAATATTTTATATTCAACTATATTAAAACATCTATTCCAAAAATGATTACCAGTTGTGAAAAGCAGACAGGCTTATCACTTGCTGTCAGTTGTTCATGTCTAGTTAAGCAATAATGTGCTAAAACTGCTCTTTTGTTTTGTGTAAGAATTTTGGCAATAGAAGAAATGAACACTCGTTTAATAAAAACTCAGGCTGCTTTTTGCTTTGATGGAGGAAGCAGCTGCCTGTTTTCATTTGCTGCAGAGCAGCAAAACCCATCAATATAATAAGCAGCTTAGATGCATCCATCCACAGCATCTGTAAGGATATAGGGCTATTCGCTCAAAACCAATCCTTGGTTTAATTTTAACAAAGATGTGTCTGACATATTTGAAAATGCATTATAATAGGGTTTTGAAATACTAGCATTTTCTCTTTTCTTTTTAAATACTTTTCACAGATTTTGAAAGGCAACTATACATATTGGAATGATAGAAATGATAAAACAAATATTGCAATACCAAACAGCAGTACTAGAGTAAAAATGCAAAGATGGAATATTAAGAGATGCCTTCTGGTTCATAGATTCTCCTCTTCCTTGAAAACACAGAAAAACGGTATTTCAACCTTTTCAATAAGGATTTTTTTTCACCACAACCAAAAGCAGAGAAGAATATTATAAACAAATATCACAGAAAAATGCTAGAAAGCTCACAGCTGCAGTTTATACAACTGCATCTCCTGACACACACTTTTCCTTCCCTCATGTTTTGTTAAAAGTAGAATTGTTAATATTAATGCTCCTTTCCAGAGATACTTATCAAATTGTCTTTACCATAGCCTAAAAGTAATACATTTTTATACCGAGTTTCGGCAATGTGAGCTTGTCCCAAGTGACAACTTTTAATTGCAATACAAAATTTTAATTAAAAATAGATTTATAGGACTTTCATATATAATTACAAAAACAGGAAGGGAAAGATAAAAGACCATCTGAGATATAAACCATAAAACTCTATTTTAATTCTAAAAATGTGACATGGCACACAAACTATTAAAAATTCTAAGACATTATTATTATTTTACTGCTGTTCGGCTTTCTAAGACCTTTCTAAGCTGAGCTTTTAGATGATTTGCACATTAACTGAGAAGTCAGATAATTCTTAATCCTCCTCTTTTTCTGATCCAATAATGGATAAGGGAGCATCTTAGCATGATCAACTAGCAATCTGCCTAGCCTGAGTGGTAGTACACCTGAATTTAGGATTAGTCATCGGGTTTTTATAATATCTGATTTAAATGAGCAGTCATTTTGAGAAGAGCAGAATAAAAACATTCAATGATATTTGAACTATACCATTTAAATATGTAACAAATTTTGAGTACGTGCGTATTTACCTCAAAACCAAAAACGTATATAAAAAAGATTTTTAAAAGTTCTTTCTGTGTAAATAATGAGAATTTTCTGTTAAATAAATGCTTTTATAGTAGGTATTCACAGTAAGTTATAATCAAGCTTATCTCAGCTGTAAGCCTTGTATCCCTGACTAGTCTATTACAATATTCTAATCTTGTGTCCATTTATAGATGAAGTGAGGAAGGAAACGCCTTTTTACCTTTTATTTTTTCCTATTTTTTTAAGATATGCTATGGATGGAGAGGGTAACAACCTGTTACCCTAATAACAGCAAGAATACCCTAATATTGCTTATCTTTCTCAAGTATTTTATACAGGACATTAAAGTTTTGGTAATTGCTCTATTATTACAGAGTGCTCACAATAAATTAAATCGCGATTTATCTGGGAGGTTAGTTGTGTTTCTAAGTGGTACTGGAGTCAGGATTTCCAATATTTGATTTTTATTTTACCTGTTTTTTACATCAAATTCCCTGAACAAAGACGATACCTTTTTGGTCCTAGCATCTTCTGATTCAGTGTCTTTGTTATCACCCTGTTCCATTCTACACAGTCTATCAAACTCCTGGCAAAGCATTTGCACTCATACCTTCCTCAGTGCTGCCAGGAGATATTAACTGTGCACAAGTGGGCACACAGTTGAGCTTGAAGGCTTTGTACTGGCTCCCAAAGCAAAGCAGCATGTTTCTTAGAACTTTATATACTGGCAAAATGAGGCAACACATCTTACCATTCTCTTAAATGAAATAGGTAGGTCACCAGGTACAAGATTTGATTCTTCTTCTGGGGATATCTTCAATTGGTGCTAAGTGTGCAGTTCTTTAAAGCATGCTCCACTGCTGCCACCCTGCAGTGGATCTCCCAAACCTCCTTAACTTCCTAAGCCTTCCTTTCACCTGTCTCATGGGATTTGGTTGCTCGGGAGATTTTGGGGGTGCATCATTGCACAAAGATGAACCTCTTCCAGCCACCTCATCTTACAGATTCACATGGATCACAGAATTTAGACTGGAAGAGTTAAGAAAACAGTATCATATATAGGTAAGGGAAAATATGTAATAGTTTTTTGTTGTTGTTTTTGGGTGAAAGACCAAGGATTAGATTAGCATGAAAATCCTCCCAATTCCTTTCAGGTCAGGTTTGCCATACATTTACAGTGCAACACACAGGAACTTGCACTGCTGCTGCCCATGACTGCTTTTTGCATGAGCAGGTTTCTATTGACAGGTTGGCTGTCAATCTGGCACTTTGCATGAGTACTAAACAAAATGGGCCAGATCTTCAGCTGGTATTATACAGTGTAGCTTCAGTGGCAATTTATCTCATCCCCTGAACCAGCCCCAACTCTGAAATATGCAAGTGATAATGTTTTTTCTGAAAATCTAAGCAGCCTTCACCATATTTGGGTTACACTAATAATATGCAAGTGATAATGTTTTTCTGAAAATCTAAGCAGCCTTCATCATATTTGGGTTACACTAATAATACTGCTTTGGATCATTTTCTTGATCTGGCCCAAGGATATGCTTCCCAAGGAAGCAATGTTTTAGTGTGTTTTATGTGGGAAAATATTAAAATGCCGACAGTAGAATTCCCTCTCCAAAAAAAGCCTGAAATATTTACAAACATTTTCCCCTGATTACTTTCACTTCTCCCTTGTTGTGATAAAATCCAGCTTAACTGACCGCATTGTTATTTCACAAGGCATAAATAATGCAAGGGAGCAACACAGGTGCTCCAAACCTTGCATTCTGCTGAAAATAGTTGCAGAATTGTACAAGCTTTTACTCTAAAGCAGAAGTATTCTTTGGTCAAAAACACTGCTTTACCTAAGATGTATACCTTAAGGATTGCATTATTTGGAGGCACTTAAAGAATATATTTCAGAACATTCAGGGGATGGCATCATAAAAATAAAGGAACCAAGAGTTAATGCAAAATATTACATCTGATAGAATTAAATGAAGATATGAAGGAGCCTATAAGGTTACTTCATAATAATATGTTTAGATTTGTCATTGGTAAGAATTAAAAGAAAGGAGACAACATTCTTAACTGAAGTGGGCACGTGTTCACTGACTTCTGGAAGAGCTCAGTTTTATAGCAGCCCACAGACTGGCTCTCTGTCTTTTGACACTGAAATCTAAGGATAAGACCTGGCCCTGGTACGTTTAATTCCATGGTGATCACAACCCCTTGGGTGACCCTACGATTCTCCCTAGGGAGAGGCAAGGTTTTACAATATCTAACTCAGGTCGCTTTATTCTTTGAGGCAAGCACTGATTTTTACTAACTGCAAAGCCAATAAATCATCAGTTTCTACAGCAGTTCTTGTTCAGATACACCATGAAACGCTGTGTCACCTCTGCATGACAAGCTCCCATATTTGTAGAGTCAATACCAAGATTATATTTTCCTAAATGGGATTTGAGCTCTGACTTTTAAACTGGAGCAGCAGGTGTGTATCTTCACAAATTTAAGCTTTTTCCTTAAGGATTAAATGTGTTGTGACACTAGTTTCATACACGTCTCCATCAATAAAGTACTAACAGTGTAATAACGAGGAAAAGTACTTTTTTTTAAGTAGTTGTTTGTACGTAGCCACTGTTGTAATTAGCAGTTAACAACAAATCTCAGCACCTTGTTGTAGGTTTTTTTTTCCTGCTAAAAGTTTGAGTCACAATAAGAGAGTAATTTCCTGAAACTGCTGGTGGATGGGGGTGGGGGAGGAAGAAGAGGAGATCATGAAATACATACAATTTTCACATATAGCATGCTGTTGAAAATGTAATTGTCTAAGTGTTCTTTTCTGAAAATATGTTCTATATTCCTGGATTGTCTTGGCTATCAGGAGCAGGATTGAAATCTCCACTTTAGTATTTATCCAAGGCTGTGATAGCTCAGTCGTCTGCCTCCAAATGCCAAGATAGGGGGAATCTCATCAACCAGAGACCAGCTGCATGATGGGCAGTTAATAGATATATCAAACCTTAGGATATATGCTAAGCTGAGGAGATGATTGGTCGGTTGATATACTGATTGATTAGCATAGGGAGAATGGGTTTCTTCTTGACAACCTAAGATTATGCTTCAGCTAAGCTCAAATTGCTTACACCTCTTCTATTGGGTTTAAAATTACAGTCCTGTCATCTAAAATCTCCCTTCAATGAAATTTTTACCATATATAAAAATTAAAGGGAAAAAGAAAGTAGGTGCAATGGATAAGAGTAAATGGACTAGATATATTTCATAATACTGCTGTTGGTACCACTAGAAAAAGTTGATAAGTAAATCCACTTGAAATATGTTACATATTCTGTAAACTATTAGGGAACACTTTACAATAATTGGGGGGGGGTGTCAAAATACTAAAAAGAATCAGTTTGTATATAGCATTGCTTATATAGCTTTAAAGATGCTACATTAGTTATTAAGCAAAATAATTATACAGTTGTGATACTCTAAATATATTTTTGCCTTGTTTCTAGCACTTCCTATGTTTAGTAGAAATGTATTTAAATTATATTAGAGGTATCAAAGAAATATCACATAGTTGCAACAAAAGGCCACTTTTCAAATTAAAGGGCCTATATTCGAAAACAAGCAAAGCAACATACACATTTTTCTATTTTTCATTGAGAAATTCATTTTTTTTTCCCAAGAAAGGATATGGTATTAAATTTTGTTTGTAATGTATTATAAACTGCATCATCCTCAAGGCACAGAGATTTTAAAAAGCACAATATTTTAAAAAATATTATATTATGTATATGTTGCCAAAACAAATGCATTTGTTACACATACCATCCATTTACTTACCAACATTACATGCTCCTCATAAGACTAGGCTTTGTCAGTTGAATAAGATACCAGATCAATTAAATAACACATTAAAAAAAAAAACTTTATATTACCTTTAATTTCATACTTTGAAATACTCTTCTCTGCTTGGGCAAACAAGAATTTGGTAGTCATGTAACAAAAGGAAAGTGACTCATTAAAAATGTTAAAATCTGCATTAATAAATAAGGCTGAGTTTCTCCGATTTTTTTTTCTCCTATCTGCTATGAGCGGTAGGGGATCAGCTGCAACTCAAATCCCCAGCTGAACAACCCAAATACAACTGAGTGAGCAGACTTAAAACAAGGCCATTTATTGGTGCCTGTTATGCAAACAAAGCATCCAAGTCTTAGAAACAGATGTCAACTGAAGCATATGCTTACTGTAAACTGGAATTTGATTCTCTTTATAAAAATAGACTTAAATGGGCCTTCAGAGACTAGGCTGCCGCTTGTTGTATACCATTGCCGAACTTGATTCAGCCTTAAGCTTTCTGAAAGATGAATAGACTGATATCCAAGGGCAAAAAAATAAAATTAGAAAAAAAAAGAGAAATAAATGATAACATGTTGGAGCAGTTCCCAGAAGCAATTTTACAGATTTTCTCTAAAAACACAAGACAGGAAGTTCAAAGCATAGCGCAGGTCACCCATGGCATGTTGAGTTATCATTTTTATACCACTTAGGGTGAAAAAGGGACTTTATGTTCAAGTGGCAAGTTTAGTACTCTGCTTTTTTTTCTTCCGCCTTTTTTTTTTTAACCTCTTCTCACATCTTGATGCCTTTTAAATGTCACTTATTTTACATGAGGCAGTTGGTGGAGACATGAGTCAACAGCAATCAGAACCATTATCCCCTGCAGCGAGCCCTGGTCCTAATGCATTATGACACCTTAGCTGGCCAGCCACCGATTTACCTTTCTGCTTCTTAGGGAATTAAGTGGCATCATGTGAAAATGGTTGTGATATGAACAGCATGGGCATAACTGGTATTAAATTTACCTCTCAGCCTAAGTGAATTTTCCTCACATGTGACTAATCAAAATGAAAGCTGTGGACATGGGCAGATCTGGCCAGCACTTCTCCACCCCTGGGATTGGGGCTATTTTGTTTTATCTCTTTGTACAAGCTGGCAGAAGTTTAAAGTGAAGGGGATAATCCAGTGCTGGTGTCTTTATGAAATAACATCCTTACATGAAGAGGCTTTTAACTGTCTGTCGCTGTCCTCTCAAAAAAAAAAAGGAGCGTGACAATCTCATTTTGCTGAGCACCCTCCCATGAAAGGAGAAAATAATAGCCATAACAGCTATGGCTAGTACTGACCTTACATGATCCATTATTCACTAAACACTTTAAAAGTCAGTTTTACATACACTGTGGGGGAAATTAGAGAACTATCACAATCATTTTCACTTTAGTGAATTTGTCTTCTGTTTGAAGTCAGTTACTTGAGATCCAGCATACAGAACTGTTTGCATCATTCCAAAAAAAAAGAAAGAGGAAGTCTTGCTTTAAAAATTGATCGCATGCAAAAGGCTAGTACTTTCCTGTTCTGATTAATAAGGATACTGACAGCAATGAAACTCAGTTTGGAACCAACTTTCTTCAGAGTAAATGTGAAGTAACACAAAAATCATTATATAATTTAGAAGTGTTCAGCATCAGTAGAAAAATATTTTTATCAATCATTTCAGCTGAGATAAGTAGGTGCCAAAGAAAGTGCAAGCAGAGCAATTATCATCCTGTGCAGTCAGGAAGATATTTATTCACAGACAAGAGTGACTTGCGTTTTACTACAAACCAACTGTGAATGTTACTGATAATAGCAGCAGTGCTAGATTTTCCCTAAGTACTTTAGTATCATCCTAACAACTTAATTGCGCAGGACAAAAGAGAGTGGAGCACTAAGTCCTCTCCTACTTGCAAAAATGCTCACCCTTCCGTAACTCCGAGAATTAAGCTCTAATACATGAATCTTAGGCATTTCCTTTCTGCTATAAGTTATAGTTGGGTAGTAACCTGGACCTGAATACACAGGTATTTCTTCAAATTCTATCTGAACATTGGTTTTGTGCTCAAGTAAATGAAGAAGCTGTATTTTCTAAGCATGAATTTTGGCTTTGCATTAATTAATCTATTTTTCTTCTGCTGTGATTGTTCTATTCTACTTCAAACACCAGGAACAGCTAACTCCAGACACTGCTAGAAGACTTTCAACAATCTATTACTGTATGTAAAGCATGTTTGGCTGGAGAAAAAATAATTAAAAACAACAAAAATGAACAGAAGGAACCTATGAAGACTAAATTATAGCCTTTATAATATCAAAAAGCATATTTTTAAAGAAAGGAAGACATGTAAAGATACACAAATTTACATCTTTTTATCTATCTCACAATAAGAAGCTGTGTTCTTTTTAAGAGCATAAACAAGCACTAACGCCTTAAATATGCTTTGCACTCATTTTGAAAAATGATGAAGTTAAAGATTAGGAAGAGAGTTCAGATTTTTGATTGTTATGAATGTAGGAAAAATATTAATCACACATTATGCCTCATTTTTGTAACCTCCATTTTATCAATAAGGCCACATAATTAGGGTCAAGTTAATGCACAGATTGAAATTTAGGGGGCATGTCAATTAAGATAAACAGGAAAACTAGCTCCTCCCAAAAGGATTAGCTTCAAGTGGAAAGGTTGGCTCAGAAATTTATAATCTATTTGGTAAGGAAGACTGATTCACAGTAAAGATAAATCTGAAACATGTAGAGTGGCATATTTTCCCTAAAAGAGTTACGGGAAAAAAACAGAGGAGGGCCATCTTTCTTTCTTTCTTTCTTTTTTTTTTTTTCTCCCTGAAGGAATATGACTTCAATATCAAGAATGGTTACAATAGATGTGACATATGTCTTCCCTATTGTTTTGCTTTCTTAGTTTGAGACCTGGACCTTGAACTCTTTTAACAACCACAAAAAGGCAAAAGATGATTTTTCTGTCAGATTATACATTAGAGGTACTGTAAAAATACCTGGAGCAAGCAGATATTTGTAAATATGCTCTTAATTTTTCCATGCTTTGTTCACTAAACAACTAGAATTATTACTGAAGAGTTTGACCAAAAAAAAATGACAATGACAAAGCACAAGCAAAACTGTTTTTCTTCATTACCTAAAGGGTTCTGTCAATTCCCATTTAGCCACCTCCAATTCAACTTCTCAAAAACAATTAAACGTAATCATTTTCCATTAATCGCATTCCTCTTTTAATCTTGTTTGTGACAACACAACTAAGAAAATAAGAAAAGTTTGAATATTATATTTAAATCGTATCTTTTAATAAGATGAAAAAGACTGATACTACAGAGTGGTGGCGACTTACACTGACACTTCTCCGACATCCTTCATCATAAATTCTGGACATACTTGCATGCTACTTACCACCCTTCCAAATACTGGATAGCGCAGTGAACGGAACAAAGGTGGCAGATTTGATAAGAGTCAAGGTTCTACTGGTTTGAGTAAAAAGGTTAACAGTGAAAATGTAGCACTGGGATAATGGTTTTTCAAATGCTTATCTGAAGGCTTTCCATTTCATTACCTAATAGAAGTACATTTGGGAAACTGAGTTTTTTCAACATATACTAACATATATAAACCTATGTATGCATGTGTTTGTTTCCATCACTGAGTTGTTGAAAGAAGCAAAAGTTTCCAGACTCGTGACTATCAGTTTCTCTTTCAACAACTGTACCTACAAACAAAAGCCAAAGAATCCAGGAGAATTTGTCTCGTTAAAACTCCTTAGGGGCAATCACTGTTTTGACAGCTCTGCCAGGACAAAAATCCCCCTGACCTGCCTGGCATGACTAGGGCAATCACTGCTCACATTCTGTCTTTTCCAACATCTCTTTCCACAAGAGCGGTGTGAAGGTGTTAGGCACGTAGCCTGCACGCTATAGTGCCAGGTATGCTCACTGCATCGCTTACACGCGGGGCATGAATGAACTGAGCAGGTTTATTTGCAGATTTGCTGACTGACTTCAGCTGCAACTGACCCAAGAATGCTTTTATAACCTTCTAGAATTTATATTCTGGGAATCCAGGCTGATTTGTCTTGTAAAAAGGTGTGCTTGTTGTTTAATAACAACTGCAAAAGTTCAGGATTTTGCTTTGTTTTAGTCTTTTTTTTAAGTATACTGTACCATAAACTGTTCTTTCTGTTGAACTGACATGCATACTAAAGTAATTTTAAACTTTGCCTCTGAGATTTTTTCTAGGTAATTTTGAGATCTTATATTCAAAGGGGACTCTAATACAATTATTTAATATAATTAAAGCAGCAGCATCACATTTCGATACCATTTTTTAATTCAGCTGTAAACTGTTGAAATTAACTGTTCCAATAAAAAGTTATTATTGATCACAAATTTGGGAATATATGTGCCAGACAGCACACCAACATTGTTGCAGCATTGCTTATTACAGGAACAAAAATTTTCTTCTGTCAGGAGAGAAAGATTAAATACAAAGATATAGGAAAGGCAAGAAAACATATCTATATACCGTTGCTGAAGTGACTGAACAGGAAAATAGGAAAAAACACACGATGAGCCATTCTAATTATCCCCTGCGTACTGTAGTACACCTTGGTTTTGTTAGGCATGACAAAGAGGCGAAATATTAGCGCATCCAAGCAGATGGTCTTTGGAACTAGATTACACACTTCAGGAATAAGAGAGAAGCAATGTATTCAACCCTTCTGTTTGGACAGAAGAGCCGTCTTAGCCCGTCTGACCTATTAGCTAGTAAACTGGAGCGCGCCGCCAAGTGCTATCATGCTGTTCCTTTAAAAAGCAAACAACCTCACTTTTTTATGATAGGCACTGGATCATTTTAAGAGAATTGTAGGTAATGTCTGTTGCATTAGGCAGATGGTCGTATCATGAAACCATATACAAGTCACCATAACTAAAACTCATGTTCGCTGTCTTGTTAATCCACATAAACTGCAAAGCAAACTAAACCTATGCTGAACGCTTTCCCTGCTATCTATATATACATATATAGGCGTATGTATTTATGTATGTGCATGCACATATATGCATGAATATATACGTACTATTCAGTTAAAATACTATTCACTTAAAATTAACAGGCAAGAGGGTTCAATATTTTGACATGTGCTTTTTTCATGATTTAGTATTTTGTATGTATAATTTTGCAGCTTGAAAGCTCTGGTCCTAATCGCACCTTGATTTAACCTTTATGTAATAGAACAGAAAATATAGATCCAAAAGTAGTTCCTTTCTTGGCGAAGCATAAAGAAGTTAATAACTCTGCAAGCTCCAGTGCAGAGTAGACCTTTCTTGCTCGACCAAGGCCAGGTCCTATTGCACTTTTTCCAAAATACCTAAGTACTCTGTGTGTTTCCTTCAGAACAGTTGATATAATAACTGAGTAGCATCATGACTGCGTTTGCAACAGTATATTTGTTATCTCCTGTTCACTATTACCTGAGGAAACACAAGAGACGGAGCCAGTCTTCCTGTGAGCGCTCAATAACTGCTTATCATTTTGTGAAACTTTGTACCAAAAAATCTGTATAGTAAATATTCCTCTGACCATGGATGTCATGGAATCTTGTGAAATATTTAAAGGGCTGGATTTTCATTCTTTCCTTAATTTTAATGCACATTAGAAATATTATTTGGTAACTCACTGTACTTTTTTTTCTAGACAACAAATAAATTAACCTTTTTTGAAAACAGTAAAAAAATGTTTATTGCCATTGCACCTCTTCAAGATGAGTTGTTTCTACACGTATTCACGTGGACAGCCCCCTCAAGACTGTTTCCCCCTAGCACAACCACAAGCAAGCATACACAGGCCACATCTAGCCTTCGGCTCTGTTGGAGGATATACAAGATAGCACATTTTGTGTCCACTATGCTCCTCTAAACCACAGAATCTCCCTCAAACACATCAAAACAGAAAAGATCTCAAAATGCACCTGGAGAGCTACTGCTAAGAAACTCCCCTGTCTTCCCTGAATGGGAGTCTAGGTGCACATTCCCCTTCAGGCTGACTTTAGGTAGCAGCAAAAACAGTGACAGATGCCAGAAGACAAGTCTCAAAAACTTCCAAATGAGCACTGCTAGTCCCGCCAGACTGAGCACAGAATACCTCCAGGATACTTTCCTGGATGGCTTAACATTTGGAAAAAGCATGAATGGGACACCACATCCCACAGGGCATGCATCCGGAATGAGGACTTCCTTAAGTGAAGTCCAAGATGTGGACTGTGCTCTGTGGTGGTGCATTCTGAGCACCAGAGATTTGCTTTGTCCCTTGATCTCTGGCCTGCTAATAGACTGTCTTTGGTCCTATACAGCTAAGGAAGGACCTTACCTGTACCTGTAGCGTTTACCAAGGAAACTCTATTATGCATAGAAATCGTTCGGCATTTCTCTGACCAATGATGTCTCTCGAACAGAGAGAGAGAAGAAGGGAGATGGAGGGAGACAGGTTTTAAAGTAGAAAGGAAGGGAAATAGGTGTGCGTGTTTATAGGTCTTGCCTTGTGCATCCCATATGGATTAAAATAGAGGGGAAAAAACAAGTGGTAGAAGAGAAATAAGTAGATAATGGCATAAAATGGGGAACAGACAGCAATTCTTGATCATATCTTAAAGCATGATGAATTATCTGTGTTAGAAGATCTGAGCATATGGAAATACTAGTATTTCTCTCCAGATTTCTGACCAACATTTCCTGAAAGTCTATCCAATCTCTGTACCAAAGCGTAAGCCAGTTCTGGAGTCTGACTGGCAGTGCAAAGCAGAAAATTCTCACAGTGTTTTGCAAAGCTCATGAGTGTTTCAGAGAGTTAAGTTTGAAGAGTTCGTTTTTCAAATACAAGACCACCAACCACAGGGAAATCTTTGGTTGGTCATTTCTGAAGAATGTTAAATAAGATACATGCCTTGTATTTCTGTCCATCTATGCATTGGAAAGTTGCATTTACTGCACAGATAACACCAACTTTCTACAAGCTGAACTTCAGATGTCTATCAATTTCTCTAATTCCATTTTTGCTGCCACAACTAATAGAGACGTGAGGACAACCTAAATGAAAAACCGTATCTGAAGATCACTTCTCAAAAACTGTCAGGTACAAACTTAAAAATAAGAATTGAGTAAATATCTTTCAAATTGTAAGTAAAATATTATTTCCATATGTGAAATTTAATTTGGATTCTAGCATGACAACACTGCCATGGAAACATGATCAATCAATTAAAACGGATGGCTGCCATAAAAGGTCTGATTTGCTACCTGAAGTGTGTATAAATATAACCATTAGGAGAAAATATTTTGCTAAAATCGTCTCAAATGATCATTTTGAACCACTCAGGGACAGGAAGTACAGAAGTAAAATTAATCTTAAAAAATAAATCTTAATTTTCTCCAAAATTAAAAGGAGGTCTGATCAGAATGTTTGTTTTGGCATTTTAAATAATCAAATATCATTACTTAAGCTGATCACAATACATTGTATCTTTTTTATTTCCTGCTTTATAGGAGTGGAGTACCTAAATATGAGGTAGTGCATAGTATTAAGGAGTCATTTAAATTCTTTAGCCATAATTCTTTTCTCTCTTTTACCGACACAATTTGTAAAGACCATGGTGACTCTACTACAGTTTACATTGAACTGTTGATGATATTTACAGGAAATTTTGTTCCTTCATGTGAAATAGAAATTACACATACGGCTCAATCAATTGTAATCAATGAAAAGGGCCAAATTCACAGAATTATGCACAGAAAATTTTCCAAGACTTACAAGCATGTCTGTATTTCACAGAAAAAGATTTCCACAAATTGGCATAGCAATAACACACTGGACAGATACTAATATGCAGAATTTACATAATATAATTTAGCATATTCCATCAGGGAAATTCTTACTGTGTAAAAGTATCCACTTACAAGCAGAATGGGTGAAGAAGCATAAAGCAAAACAGAGAGGTTCTGGCATCCAAGAGGTGCTCTTGACAATGTACATTAATTAAGCATTACGGATTTCTGTAGCTTGCATTAACAGCATTTTAAAAACATAAAACACATAGTTGCATTCTCAAAATATAGAAACCTGAGTATGATTTTCTGTAAAACAAGCCCCTCTTGAGGAGAATATTCTCAAACTAGAAATTGCTATTGGATCCTTATTGGTTTCCAAGTCATCTAGTTAATGCAAGTTGGTGTTTCTCTTGGGAGACAACAAAATAACATCGTGACACAGCAAATGGTTGCTGAAAAATATAAATGAGTAATTTTTTCCAAAGTTCTCGAGGAAGTAGTTTTAAAACAAGTTATTTTGAAAACAAAAAAAGGCATGATACAGTGGAATCTTAGATGTCAACAGCATAATAGACAGGATACTATTAATTAACAAAAAGAATTATTGACTTGCAATAGATTACTTCAATGTGCAAACTTCTACGTTTATGTCATAAGCGATTCTACTACCATATCCAAGAACCTGTACGCAAGCATGCCTTGACATATGTCTGCATCAAACTGCTAAACAGTTTATCAGTAAAATATGTCAGTAAAACATCACTATCTGGCCATGGATCTTTAATAGGTATTTTCATTTTTTCTCCCTCACTTATGTCTTTGATACAACAAATAAAGATAAAATTACAGAAGAACAGCAAATGAGAGAGAAACTCAAGATTTAGAGAGAAAAATGAGTATAGGGAATTAAGCCAATATTAAAGGTAGGGACGAATTATAATAGTTTAGAGTATGGCACTTGACTTAAATTGGTTTCTGTTTACAGATGTCCATTTCCTAAATAGAAAAAACTCCTTCTTATTTCCAAGGTTCCAAACTGTGTGTGTGTTCCAAACACACACAGGGCAGAAAATACAGTACTTAACTACTAAGAGGCTAAATAAGAGTTCCTTATGCTACTATAAAAATAAAGGTGTGTTGCTATACTACAGCAATCCATTCTGAGTTTTATGTCACTGTGCAAATTAGCAGAATCCTCCATTTACTTGCCATTATAAGGCACCTCATGGCAAGAACTGGAGAACTGTATTTGCTTTAGTCTGTTCATCTACATTGAATGCAATAAAGACGATGTAACAAGCAAAATACAAACAAAAATAACAGTTAAAATGACCAGAATTTATTTCGAGGGCAGGAAACCTAAAGTAATTTTTCTTTCCTTGTTTTTCTGTCACTCTGCATCCCCTTTAAAAGGAAGATCACTATTTTTGGTATTCAATGTTCCAAAGCAATGGAGTTGAGAATAGTATGTGATATTTCATGAAAAATCTCAAATTGTAAAAACAATTAGAATTTTTTTTAAAAATGCAATTGAAGAAGAAAATGCTACAGAGAATTACCTGTAAGGATCAGCAAAAACAGTGCAGCAAGCTAGTATATTATTAAATAGTACAATGGCTCTCACCTACACATACACGTAAGACAGCATTATTTCCAGTGAAACGGTATGTGAATTTATCCCTTGATATTAAACATTGCACCTTGACCTTGAAAAGACACACACATGCTTGCATCAACAGGAGTTTGCCTTGACCAGGAAAATTCTAATCTAAATTTACATCTATTTCTGGATCCAAAACATCCAAAATTATCTAAAGCAGGCAAGGCAAAGTTTTGTTGTTGTTGTTTTTTTGATACAATGACAGTGTCCACAATTACAAATGCTAAATAAGATAATCCTATATCATAATTCAGACAGGTAGGGAATAAAGTAGAAAGGGGTCATTTAATAAGGACTGCAACTACCCTACATAGGGAATTGTGCTTTACACAGGACATCTGCTTTTGTGCTGTATGATTGTATTTCCCAGGCAAATAAACTCAGGGCTTTCTTTAGAAAGGCCTCATATAAAAAGATCATACTCTCTTAAGAGACATGTTACATCTTTAAAGCGCATAAACCAACATATCTGACATGTGCAGAGCTTTTGAACACTTTTCCATCTCAATATTGCTCTGTTCAAATTAACACGCACACTTAGCATGCAGAGGAAAAAACCCTCATTATAACCATTTTTTTCTTTACAAACTACTTCTGTGTAACAAATCACGCAGAGTACAATAAGCATTTTGCATCAGGATTACAGAGTTTTTCAGAACAATCTATTTTGAAGAAGCCTTTTCACAAAGTCAGATGTTTCAATTTACAATCATTTCCCACTTTCACTCTAATATATATATGTAGGTTGGCAGATTTAGCTTTGGGCCTTCAAAATTCTGCAGCAGACTTGAGTGCCTTGATTTGGGAATGCTTACTAGTCTTTTTGTATATGAGCTGCTCAAGGAGGTTTTGAGAAGCACTCTCTGAGACTTGGTCTGACAAAACTGTGTATTGTTTATGAGTAAAATACCAGTAAATAAGAAATCTAATCCCTTGGAATCTTCAATAAATGAGTACAGCTTAGAAATAGGTTATATTGATTTAATCATTTGGAAGATACAAATAATGGATAAATTTACATTAAAAAAATAGAGCTGAGAGTTTAAATTTTTTCCAGAAACATGAGAATTAATCTTTCCATTCCTACTGCAGGTCCATCTAGTTCAGTCTTCAGTCACTGTTATGGGCCCTTACTAAAAACTTCAGGGGGACACATATGCCTGACACAAGATAAGCTCATTCTCTCCATTCTCCACAATGTCTAACTTAGGAAACCCCATCTTTAATGTGTAAGACTTTTAATCATTCCAACAGTTCTGTTATCCTGAACTATAAGAAACATAATTCTCCTTAAATCTCCTTAAAAATCCAAGCCTCAAATGTTCCAATGATGATTTCTATGTTTAAATTAAAAAAAAAGTGTTTCTCACTTGTCAGAATCACTGCTATAGAACATGACTTTTCTTGAGTTATCTATCTGTCAGTTCCTCATCTAACCTATTTATATAACTATTTTATTAATTGCATATATTTCCTTTAACACACTCCAATTCACAGAATCACAGAATGGTTAAGGTTGGAAGGGGCCCCTATAGATCATCTAGTCCAACCCCTGCTCCAGCAGGGACACCTAGAGCACGTGGTACAGGGTGGCAACCATGTGGGTTTTGAACATCTCCAGAGAAGGAGACTCCACAGCCTCTCTGGAACAGCCTGTTCCAGGGCTCTGTCACCCTCACAGGAAAGAAGTTCTTCCTCACATGGAGGTGGAACTTCCTGTGTTTCAACTTGTACCCATTACCCCTTCTCCTCTCACTGGCCACCATCAAGAAGAGTTTGGCCCCATCCTCCCTACGTTGACCCCTCAGGTACATATTGATCAAATCCCCTCTCAGTCTTCTCTCCTCTAGGCTAAACAGGCCCAGCTCACTAGTCTTTCCTCATAAGATAGATGCTCCAGTCCTCTTATCATCTTTGTGGCTCTCCGCTGGACCCTGTCTAGAAGCTCAATGTCCTTCTTGTACTGGGGAGCCCAGAACTGCACACAGTACTCCAGGTGCAGCCTCACCAGAGCTGAGGGAGGGGGAGGATCACCTCCCTCCACCTGCTGGCAAACACTCTTCTTGATGCAGGCCAGGATCCCCTTGGCTGTCTTGGCCATGAGGACACATTGCTGACTCATGATCAAACTGTCAACCAGGACTCGCCTCCGTGGAGCTGCTTTCCAGCAGGTCAACCCCTAATCTGTACTGGTGTCTGGAGTTATTCCTCCCCAGGTGTGAGACCCTGCGCTTGTCCATGTTGAACCTCACGAGGTTTGTCTCTGCCCACCTCTCCAACCTGTCTAGGCCCCTCTGAATGGCAGCACAGCCCTCTGGAGCATTGGCCACTCCATCCAGCTTGGTATCATCTGCAAACTTGCTCAAGGTGCACTCTGTGCCCTTGTCCAAGTCATTGATGAACAAGCTGAACAGCACCGGGCCCAGTACTGATTCCTGGAAGACACCACTGGCCACAGACCTCCAGCTAGGTTTTTCCCCATATATCACGACCCTCTGAGATCTGCCATCCAGCCATTCTCAATCCACCACACCGTCCACTCATCAGTGTGTCAACCCACACTTCTGGAGCTTTCCTATGAGGATGTTATAATTCAACTCCCTTCAGATACAAAATTTCCGACAATCTTCTTTCAGATAATTTCAGACAATCCTCTTTTCCACGTCTTTCTCCATAAAGGAGGATCCTAACTAGTGATTTTTCCCAGCAATGGGATGATTGCCATCAAGTTCTGGAATATGATCCTTGAGGCTGTGATCACACATGGTTCATGGTATTCAAAAGAGGCTATACCACATAAGAGGTTTTACAATATGATTTGCATTATTATCTGCTGTAATATATGTTCATCTTATCCCGATCCCATCCATTTCAATGCTTTGCTCGTTGGTTTAATAAACCAGTAACAAAGTCTTTATTAAATGTGCTCCTATGTGGTCACATACAAGTTTTCTTCCTATTGGGAACTGCTTTATGTAATGAGATCTTCCACATGCTAGTCTGTTCTGTTTTCCTTCCTGGCTCACTCAATGAAGAAAAAGGTAAAAGCTTCTGTCTGCAATCCTCCTATCACTCTGAGATTTTGATTAAAATAAGCTAAAATATTTACTATCAATGAATCTGCTACAATTGCTTTGAAAAGAGATTTTCTCCTTTTCTTTTCAATTTTTTTCACATACAACTTTGCTCAGATTTATGGAGATGTATCAGCTAGGCTTAAGGACTTAGTGGTTTTCTTACATTTTTATGTTTTAATACCTCAATCTTTGTTCAGCCTGTCGGCAATATTTTAATCTTCCTTAATAGCTACCTTTAACCATGGGTGATCCAGCAGTTTCATTTTTCAAAAACTTCTTCCTGTCTGATTTTACATAAGTTTGCCCACAGAAACTTCTTGTGATTCTTCAGCTGCCCTTTAACTTTCTGACTCCTACTATTTCTGTTCCTGGTTTTAATAGCGTAAGCTTCACAAATTTGAAGGACTTCTTATGGTTGAAATAGCTTCCTTGCCATTTAGTTGCTTTGGTTTATTCTTGCTCCCCGTGTCCTCAATGATATGAATATTTTATTAAAATCAATGATTATATATCTTTTAGGCAAAATCTATACTGCCTATAACACACTCTCTTTAACTTTATAATCTTTTTGTCTAAGCATTCCTTTTTAGTGCTGAAGTTTAGTATCCATAAAATCTTTTTTTTTTTTTCTTCCTGCCATTAGCTATGCTACTGTCAGGAAATATAATCTTTTTGAAAGAGCTTAGAAGGTAGAATCAAACAATATTCTGCCCCTTTATCACTTTGTTCTTTCTTTTGGTTGATTTTCAAATTATCCCTGCACAGGAAGAACAACACAACTCTTGGCTTGGGATATTCCATCCCTTCCAATAAATAAATCTAGGAGTAAAAATCCTTGGTGATGCTGTTTTGAAACTTTATGACTATTTTTTTTAACCTATGATCAAATAAAAAGAGCTCACAAATTATCGATAGTGACCTATCTTTTTATGGCTATGAGATTTTAAGGCCACTGAACAATGCATGTAAACATTTTATATTATGCTATTCAAATCATAAAAGCACTAATGTGAACAAACAAATTAGGATATAATTATGATCTTTCCTCATTAAAAACCAGAGGATAATTCATTAAAGTCCATTGAGTAACACTAGTGAGACTGACGGGGAATACATCATTCCTTCTTCACTACTGCCTTTACAACTCTAAAATTTATTTTGTGACCACATGCTCCTTTTATGAGATCACTGTATATGACTTAAGTTTTCAGTACAAGGTTAATTAGTAAAGTATCCTTCAAAAATACTGCTTCCCTCTTTAAAAAAAAAAAGAACCTTAATTCTGTTATTATCATTTAAAAACATGTGTATCTCCTGTTTATGCTAACAAATGGCATGAAAAAGGGCAAAACAGAAGAAAACAAGGTCAGAACACGCTCTGCTGGCACTGTTGCCTCCAGGAAGAAACAGTTTGACGTCAACAGATCAAACAGAAGCAAACGTTCCATTTTCAGATATTTGAAAGCAGTATTATATAGATAGCAAAAAGTGCAATATTTACTTGCTATTGTATTTTCCCATTATGAACACTATTACCAACTACTACTTAATTTCTTTAACTCATGATGATGACTCAAAAAACAATCAAATAATTGTTAAAAGAAAAGAATACAGGGGTTATATTCTCCTTATGTTACCTGTAACTAATTCATGATAGTGAGCTACATTCTGTACTCATTTTACAATCATTTCAATGACTATAGGGTATATTACTAAAATATAATATATTGTTCTTTACACTTCTGAAGAACTAAGACTGATAAATGATTTGCTATGTTGAACATTTGCTATATTTTCTTTTCTTATCAAATCCCTTATAAGACTTAGATTAAACTAATGAATGGAAAATAACTCTAGTGAAAGATGAAATCAGTTTGAATCTGTTACAACTATTAAAAATTTTTTTAAAAATTGTAAGACCAAGAAATTGTTAGGATTAAATGCACTGCTGTGCTCAGCTACATCTATAATAATTTTTAAATTTTACTCATCTTATAATTCCATACAACACTTGCATAACAGTATTTGCAATTTCAGAAGCAATAAAACTGATTATAAATATATTACCATTTTGATCCTGCGTTTCTGAAACAGTCACTACTAATCTGACCAAATTTTTTTGGTGTCTCCTATGCTTCAGCGATTATTATTCCATCTCAGAGCAGTCCCACTCATACTGGAAACAATGGGAAGCATTAGTCATTTTGCAGAAGTGCAGTTTTCTGAGGGCAACTGTGGCTTCCATCCCATTGAGAGCAATAGGAGGTAGTAGCAATTTTGGAAGAAGGAAGTTGTCTATGGAATACTCTGTAGGAGGACATTATTCATCAGCTGTTGCTGAACAAGAGAAAAACAGTTATGAAGAACAACAGCAAAAAAAACATTTTCAAGCCTTTAGAATCTTTTATACAAGGCCTGTGCATAAGATTTTAGCACAAAGTATAGTAAATATACAATATTCCATTCATAAGAGCATCTGGAGTAAAATAATCAAATCTTTTAGCAGACTACTAAAATTCCTAACGGTCAAATGTTTACGCTTTTTAAATTCAAGCTGTTCAATAGTTATGCATCCAAAGTCTTGAAAAAATATTTCTGTACCCCAAATAATGTGTAGCAATTTGGGGGTATTGTTTTTTCTTAAGTAGACAGACTTTCCTAAAGCAAATAACAGAAAAATCCTACAAAAATACACGTTAAAGTGATGTTCTGACTAAAATGTTGCTATCTTTGCTTTAAATTGTACTTAAAATACTTGCGATCAAAAACCTTATGAAAGTTAATATAGTTTCTTTGAAACATTTTGTATTAGATTGAATTACCACTGGTATTTTCTCCTCCTGCCATTGTTTTAGGATCTTGCACTGCTGCTGCTGCTGCAGCAGACAAACTGACAGAATAAAAGGCAGAAAAAAATCTTGAGCTAAATTTATTGGAACATGGAGTGGAATAGCTGCTTCCTATTGTTGAAGAACCAGAGCAGATACATAGTGATTGATCAGACCAACCTAAAATAGAGGAGAGCACCCTGAGGGCTGATAGGTTTTTTCATCAATGTTGCTGAAAGAATTCTTTTAAACGTTCCTAATTCATAGTACGAAAATGCAATCTAGAGTTCATGAAACATCTTCAGGTCAAAATCACTCACATTTCACAGATTTTCAATTATTTTAATGGAACCTAATGAATCCATTTAACCCTGTCCAAAAGTTGTCCCCAGGAAACAGCATCCAAAGGTTTAACAATTGCAGTTACTTTTTTATATTACACACAGTAGGTTGTTATTTCCAATAGCTCTCCTAACAAAATAACACCAGTAGCACTGCATACACAATTCAGTCTTAAAAATGATTTACCTTTAGAAGCTACTAGAAGCTCTACTAACACACTGTTGTGGTATATTGACTATATAATGTTTGCTCTATGCGTAAGGAAATCTTCTTGCTAACTCTAAACAACAGATTTTTTTCCTTTCTCTGACTTGGCATAACCATTAGATATATGGATTTTTTGGGAAAAAATTCTATCTGAATAGCATCTGTGCATTTTAAAGACTTTAATGAAATAACAGGGATGATATAAGCTTGTATATAATTATAATGATGTAAAAATTCACCCTCACTTCAGAATCTAAGGTGAGTTATTGAAAAACATGTAGTATTTATCAGAAATATTGCAAACAAAACCTGGGCAAACCTGAAGTTAGAGATAATAAGACAGAATACAAACGCCCAACAGTGCTATTTCAAGGGAGAGGACTTTAAGCTTAATGTACTTGAAAAAGCTTTGGATTTATAAACCTGCCATCTTATTAAATACAGCTCAGCTACAAATCAAATAAAATATTCTCAAAAAGGCAATGGAATACAAATGGGCATTTGTATGGGTATTCGGTTTGTTGAAAATAACCAAATCTTAATTACACATCTTCCGTAATGAAAAATGTGAGCATCGTGCTGACCAAAAGCTTTTGTCAAACATCAAAACTTCCATAGCACAGGTATGAAAAGAGACTAAATAAAAAATTGTAAAAACATGTGGACAAGACCACGAAGAGGTTAAGTTTTTCAAGATACATTTGGAAACCAAATACAATCTCTAAGGGATATTGTTCACTCTGTTCTTACATAGTATTTCCACAAAATCACCAATAGAAAAATGAAGGAAAACATAGCACGGAGGCTTGCTATACAACTTTCGTAAGAGAAACTTCTGACGAAGGCTGACTTATTAAACACACCTCTCTTGCCTACTTAGGGACTATGCCTGTACCTCACTTCACATCAGAAGCATCAATATGTTCTTATACCTTAGGACAGACTTCTTAGGTTAACCAATTTCTAGCACGTGCCTACAAGAATCATGTGCCTTAATTGGAAATATGCACAAAATTTTCATCAGGATTTCAGAAACAAACACCAAATCAAATCATAATGCTCACATTTTAATATATAAAATAAAACACATATTTT
>NW_010587193.1:166017-176106 GCF_000705375.1 Tinamus guttatus | reverse complement strand
ACGAGATATGGCTGAGATCAACAATAGGCAACTCTTCCTTTAGAGGGGAGATCAAACAACATTATATATATGCTATATATAATTAAAATTGACTATACTAAGGGGAAAATGTGATATGACATGAAGCTCAACATAAAGTTGTTCAATGCATATAATTACACCAATTATGTTTAGAAAGTGTATTTACTTGCCAAGAAGATTAAAAGAAATAAGATTAAAAGGCTGATTGCATAAAGTGACACCACAGAACTTCTTCAATCTCACTGAATATGGAATTATAGCAGGATAATATTTTAACCACTTGAAAAGAAAGGCCATGACGTTTTAATTCAAAACAGCAACAAAATAAAACATATAATTTTCATACTCTGTGTGTTTCAGGATACATCAGTAATCCTTAGCTGTTAAAAGAAGGCTTTTGGCTCAAGATACTGGTTTCAGGCTGATCTAGAAAGGGAAGTCAATTACAAATTTTTGGTACATTTATTACAATTATTTTCTTTGTGAATTAAAAAAAAATACGGATTACAGACAAAATAACTTCTTAGGAGTGTTTCAAGAATTACCTTACCATTACATCAGATCCACTTAACAGCGATATGTCAATAGATCAGAGAAACAGGGGAGAGATGAACACACCATGGCTCCTTAGGATCAGACTTTCAAAGCTCTGTGAAAATTTCTTAATACTTTAAAGTCTGAAGCTATGAAGGTAAAAATTGAAGAAAAGAACATCCAAGTGTATATCTGAAATTGAAAATGTCACTTCTACATACTGAAGCACATTTTATTTATCCTCTTCTGCTTTCAGGAGTATATTTTCAGAAGTACCTCAGTCTTTAGCTGTGTTGAGACAGGTGTCTTGAAACGTATAAAGGTAGATATTTCTTTATGAATGGCTACCCAATAAATTCCCAGAATCAAATCTTTCTAAGGTCTCTCAAGTTTCACACACCTAACATGAGACATCTAAATCAAAGCTTATTGAAATTTAGATTTGCATTAAATATAGCTGTCATGACAAATGATTTTAACAGTTTATTATCTAGACAGAAGCATTAGGAATCCACATTTATTATTATTGTTATTATTATTTTCTAGTATACTAATAACCTTTTCCATCCTTAATTCTTTCACAGCCCTTAGACACTTTCCAAATTATGGAAAGTATTCCAATCTAGATCATAGTCTAAAATTGTCACATATTGATAGTTTCAAGAAAATCCCCACCACCTTATTATTATTATTATTTTCTAGTATACTAATGACCTTTTCCATCCTTAATTCTTTCACAGCCCTTAGACACTTTCCAAATTATGGAAAGTATTCCAATCTAGATCATAGTCTAAAATTGTCACATATTGATAGTTTCAAGAAAATCCCCACCACCTACAGATAAAGAAAATGTCTTATTTAAACATCCTAGAATGTACCATAGTGTTTCCAATCTTCATTTTTTTAATAAAGTTATCTTAAAATTCTAAGTAAAGATTGGTTTTGAACAACAAATTTTGAAATTTTGAAAATTTTCAAATGGGACATTTTCACATAACAACAAAACCAAAGAGAAGTCTTTCTCTTTCTTCCAAAACAAACAGTTCACCAAAATTCACCTTCCCACAAAGAATTCCATCTTTTTCATGCCCACAATATCCAGTGTAGAATATTTTTATGAAAAATTATAGGAAAGTTATTTAGTTAGAACTTGCTCCCCTCTTTAGATAGTTCTTCAGAAGTACTACTGAAAATAGACTAGATCTGTCAAATCAGTACGTTATCCAGAAACACCTCCCTGTATCACAGACAGATAATGAGAACCACTGTTTTTCCCTTTTGAAAAAAAGAAAAATAGAATAATTACACATGCACTTTTCAAAAGAAGCTTTTTCTGTTGGCAGTAAGTCATGAGGCAGGGAAGAATTACAATATATGAAAGGCTATTGCCATATTCCTTGGAGGTGATACAGAGGTAATAGGGATAGATTAGATGACCTTTGGAGCTCATTTCTAACCTTATTTCCTACAGACTATGATATCTTCTCCAAGTTCCAGAGAGAAGGCAGATAAGAGTTGATTTCTTTGGGAGGGTATTAGTTAGACTACAACCACAACAGAACTGCTGCAAGAGTAAATGGATATATCTTTCCATATAACGAAAGCACTGATAGTCCAAGGGAGATCCACAAAGCCTGAGCAAGGCATCTCAGAGAGTAAAGGAACACAGTGATACCTGTTATAAATATCTGAAATTTTCCTTTGAATACCATGAATACTTTGAATGCCGTTTCTACCCACTCCAGCACATTTATACTAGCAGCTGTAAGGAATGAGGCTTGCTTGATTTTGTGACTGTTGTCTTACATGATACTTATGCCTTCAGCAATCAGACAACGAAACAATTTGCTATTTATTAGTAAATCACACTGCCTAAAAGATGACTTGATTGCTTAGAAAGATAAACTACTACCTACCTGCTCATGTCAAAGAAGTCTTAAAGCCTTACTTGGGGATTTATGTCTCTCTCAGTGAATCATGACCATACAATACCTTCACTCCAGATAGGAGTGAAAAAGAAATATATTATGAAATAAAGGCTAGTGTTTCCTTCCCTGTAAAGCATTTACAGGACTTTGTTGTTTGCAAAATAATTATCAATTGCTGTGATTCTTGAGCAAAAGTGGAGGAAACATTTGCTACTGTCATCTTATTTTAAAAGTAAGATGATACAATAAAATTCGCTCAGGGCTGAAAGTTGACAAAACATCCCTTTTTAGTACAAATATACTGGCCAACCTGATGCAAAAGTAAACACTGGAGACACGCTAGTGGGGAGGAATGTTTTATACCTGAAAAGGAAGTGAGGAGCTGTCATGCAGGAGGTTTTTTTTTACAGAATGCACCACTCCCTACAAAAAACAAATGTAGGCTCCATATGTTTGAGTCTGACTTCAGAACCAGGCTGATTCCCATAAGCTGGGTCTTTGTGCTGCAGGCTGTTGTGCAGTCTGTTTCCTTGTTTGCTTTTCTGTTTTGCTTCTCTGCATACAGACTTTGCATATGCACCTACATTTCTTAACCACAGGCAGCAGGACTCTGCTGTATCATCATCACACACTTAGACTGCATATCATGTAACTCCAAGTCCATGCCAAGTCTCCGACAGGAGAAAAAACTCTTCCCACAAATATGTTTGACAAATTCATGTAACTAAACTACACCTTGAATCACATCACAATTGTTTTCAATCTTTAACTTCCATCCATCTCATGAAGAAATGAACCCATAACAACTGTTGATAATTACACATTGCCATCCCTGCTTCTCTATACATAAGCAAATACCTACCTATACCCTGGTTTTTAACCTTCTTTTAACAACGTCAAAATGTTTCAAATTGTTCCCTCATAAACACCGTCTTTGTGATTTAACAGTTTAAGTGTGGATCAGAGTCTGAATCCACGGCCTTTTTCCAATAGTCACTTTATCATTTTACTATTGTATTCCACAACCTTTGGACTGAGCAAACAGGGACAGTCTACAAATTACTCAATTGTAATTGACTGGTAATTTGAAGCCTTTTGTCTGGCATAAATGTCCTACTAAAAAAAAAAAAAACTGATATGCACAGGTTGCTCACCTATATGCTCTTGTGGTAAACTATCTCAGATAAGCCTAGTTAAAATCCAACAAGTAGATTGCTTCTAACAAACATATGCAATTCCATGCACACACATTGTTTTTGGAAGAAGCAATTTCTCTTTCTTCTTCTTTTTTTTTTCTCTCTCTCCAATTTGGCCAATATTTTTGGCATTTGTGACAGGTATTGGCAATTCTTTTACATTTACTGTTACATGTAAACAAAAATGTTTATCTGTAATCTCTTAGATTTATTAATTTTCATGGATGATGATGCAAAATTTTCATGTATATTCAAGACAGTAGAGAATGCTAGTTGCCTTGAATAAAATTTTTTTTAGGACATATTTTTTTTTCTGTTTACAGAAGGGAAGGTTATGCCACTAAGAGCAAATAACCTTAATAATTCCCTGTTGGTTCTCATCTTAATCTCTTGTTCTGGTGTTAGAGTCCGTATTTTATCAGTGACCACAGAAATTGCTTTTTCATCAAAGTACCATATGTATTCTAACACATATACTGCATGTTATTTTGATTACTTAATACTAAAAATGCATAAGCGAACCTTACCGATTGTACTGTATTACATTTCTGTGAAATTCAAAAACATGGCTGCAAAAAAGAATTCTTCTATAAATATATAATAAGTTTCTATATGAAATACTGTTTTAAGAGGGATATCTCTCTGTTCACAGATTTAACACTGTATTAGCAGGCTTAGACAACAAGTTCAGCGGTTAGTCTGAGCTAACGCCAATTTATACGAGCATGAAATCAGGGCAATCATCCAGCCCCAAAGCAGGAAAGACATGGAACAGCAAAGTTTTGCCTGACAAGTATGTCCCTGATACATGCATATGGGATGACAAATTGGGCACCCTTATGACATCCATCACTTTTACCCCAGTAAAGAACTTCCCCATTGACAAAATTCTCTGTTGGTTATTTATGCTGTATTTTATACAGCTATGCAGCACAAAGTCCCCAAAGTAGAAGAAAAAAACACAAACCAGTGAGTTGTACTTTCAAAATAAAACAAAATTCCTGTTACAAGTGACATCAATAACTTTCTATATGATGTGACCCCTTTCTCTGCCTCCTTAAACTGAATGTTCCTGGAGCGAAGGAGCGTTTTTCTTCTCTGGTTCAAAAGTGCGTGCCACATTCATGATGCCATGTTTAAGTAACAGGTATTTTAATCCTATTCACATAATGTGAGTGTCATTCTCTTTTACTGAGCCTGCTGTGATTAAACTGTGCAGATACAGAAGCAAAATAGAAGTATATTATTTCAAAAGAAGATTTATGACATATTCTCCACATACCCAAAAACCTGGATAAGAATGGGCTTTCACAGTGTTCTCCTGGATGTCGAAAATAATCCAGCCAGGCTTATGATTAATTTTTACACAAGATGTTACTAAAAGATTAAAACTGTTGTGATATCCAGAGTGTGAAAGTTAACTTAGTTCACTCACAACAAATCTGCTTTAAGATGATGTAATCCAATACTGATTCTCCTAATTACTCAGCTTTTGCCACAGGCCATAAACATGTCAGTTCTCTCTTCTCGATTGCTACTGTAGTACAGTGATAAAACGAGCAGAACACAACTGGCTGTCTAATGCTTTGGTTACTAGTCACAAGTGTTAAAACAGATTAGAAATTGTTGAAAGGTCATATTTGCAATTGAAGCGCACCAAAGAAGGGTGCCAATGAAGACTGGTGTTTACTTCCTCCCTTCACATAACCTCGCTGCAGGTCTAAAATGTTAATACACAGGATAATACTGCGGCACTATTTTAAAGAAATGTACAGATTTTATATCAGTTAATCTCTTTCCTGTAATGCACATAAACTAATATAGGCAATTGAAACACTTTTAATAGACAGGAATGTCAAGGCAGAAGGTATTGTGTCAAACCTCATCACATGAAAGAATAATAAGTCTTCCTGTACAATTGATGAGTATTAGTGTCTTCCAGTGTTTTTCTGCTACCATGGTCAGTTCTTTTCCTTACAATTCTCTCTTCAGTGAGAGCGTCCCAGAACTGAACAAACCTGTTGGATGCAGCCCGAGTTTCCTAGTCCTGGGCCACTGTTATCAGAACCACGTCTGCACTCCAAAATATCATTGCGCACGTCCTCACTAAACATTAATTATTATTGAGATGTTTCCTCCTCTTCTTGGTGGACTGAGCAAAGGGGAGCTTCACGAAGCACAGGAGCCAACTCATCAAGCATTTCTTCTTTCCAATGTGGTAATTCTCTAATTAAGGTCACCCACTGTGGTGGTGGATTGGCATTTTTCATGTTTTATGTTCTCTATAACGAATTTCCTGAATGACAGAGTTATGGATTCTTAGATCAAGAGGCTTGTTAAATGTTGGCCTTTGTTCTCTTCTGCCTATTAAACTCTGAGCTGATTATTCCAATTTTTAAAACTTCAGTATTTTGAAAGTGTTAAATATGGCTCCACTAAATATCTCCGTGGTTTTTTTTTCTTATCAAAGTCATAGTATTTTCTGGCCTTGTCTTTGAGTTAAAGGTGTGTTTCTTCATAAACTCCAGACTATTGCTGCTTATTTATACATAGGATAGGCCAGTAGGTAGCATGAATCAAAGTCCTAAAGGGTACCTTGCTGTTGTCTGAAACAGACAACCATGTCACACTGGAGAACAGGACGACTAATCCTCATGAGCTCCTACCACTAACATGAAGGGGATAGAAAAGCTCTGTTTTATCATAAGGGGTTGACATCATGTGACATATGTCAACAGTATTAAACTGCTAGTTCTAAAACATTAATGGAATTTCTAAAACCGCATAAGAATGTCTTAATTGAAAAATCATTAAGCCAGTTAACACAGGGAAATGAAACATTAAACCTCATCTTGAAAGATAAAGAGTCAAACTATTATGAGTCAACACATTTGATGCAAAAAAAAAAAAAAAGGTGGCATGCAACTCAAATTGATATAGGTATTTCATGTTTTTAAAAGGACCAATTTCACATGGTGAAAACAAGCTTAACCAGATTGAGGAGAGAAATACACAAAATGAAAACCGTTAAAGACTATATTTAATGCCTATAAAATAATTCTTCCAAATCTAGGGGAAAGAAAGAATCTACACTAGATAATTAAACAGCAAGGAAAAACAAACAAAAATCTAATAATAATAAAATTCAAATAAAAAGATGATGATGAAGCTGAAGCTAGGAACTGTATCAGGTTTTTGTGAGAAGCAAATGGATGCAAGAAGAAATCACTTGCTAGAAGATACGAGGATAATTTAAATGAGTTTCATGGCATATTAGGAACAATGGAGACCCTATAAATTGCACCTATGCTGAATCATATAGAAGCGGTTGAAAATGTCAATAAAACTTTCTTTTCTGCATTTAGGAAAAAAAGGAAAATAATCTACCATGATCAGTAATCAGGATATACTTCCTGTTCAGCAGTATCTCTGGAAGATATTAAACAACAGCTACCAAGATCAGACTTATTTCAATCAGCATATACCAGACTAACTTGTAGCTATGAGTTTTATAATGGCACAGCAGTTCTTTGCATCATGCAGATTTCAGCATAACTCAGAACTAGGGAGAAGTTTCAGAATAGGTTGGATTAAAAACAATACTATACCAATATCTAGCAACTGACAAATGAGATAACTCAGGTTGCTCTGCCAAACTGACACTAGTCCTTAGTAAAATACTGGAATGGAAAGTACAAGATTTTGCTTAATAAGGACTTAAAGGAAGACAATATAACTAATGTCAGTCAAAACAGGTTTAATCCAAGACAGATCTTTTAAATCTTTTTTGAAAAATCTGTGAGTCTGGTTGATAGTATGTTGATAATGCAAAAATCTGTAAAGTGACTAGTATGTTGACTGTAAAATTGCACTGACAAAAATTCAGCATGGTATGAAACATGCAGTAAACTTAGCTACTACTACTATCTCAAAATGCTCAAAATGAACATTACCATTCAAACATACATTTCTACTGAGATCCAAGTAGGGTACATTTTTGACCTTTTGTCATCTAACATCTTCATTTGGAAACACAAAATTATTACAAACACATGTTTTAGATAACATTAAAGCTGATGTAGAGGACAGGACATTGGTGCTGTGCAGCCTGCATTTCTTGATAACCTGGATGCATGCGAGCAATTTGTGGTTCAATTCAGCCAAATCACACAGCTCAGAACAAACAACGTCATCCATACCCCCGGGATGGGAGGATCAGTTCACCAAAGGGCTGGAATCCTACTTGAACACGAAGCAGAGAATACTGCTCACAAATAAAGATGCTGTATTACCTCCCTAGCTAATAAGGCTCCTACTAAATGATAGCTTCAGTCCTAATGTCTACAGTTTTAGAAGTTTCATAGAACAATAAAATGCATTAAAAAAGCTACTTAAAGAGAAATGTGACAGGAGACTTACTCATTTTGTTTATCAAACAGAAGGGGAAGAAGGAACCATTAAGAACATGCAAGCATCTACATGAGAAAAAAGTTTAAGAGAGGTCCCCAGTTGAAAAGGCAACATTTTAACAAGATTCTTCACCTGGACGCAGAAACTAGCTAATAACAAAAAATGCAAACCTGAGTTTTTCAATAATGAGACAATAGCTATCAAGTATTTTGGTGACATCATTAGGTAAAAAAAAAAAAAAAAAAAAAAGTTATTTTGATCTTCTTCACAGTGAGAACTAAGTCAATAAATTCCCATGGTCTTAGAGTCTTAAGCAGACTGTCAAATCAACTGATCACAACAATTTCATGAAAATGTGAATATACTGCAAGGAAGCATGGTCCCATAAGCAGAGTATCAGATTAACAGTCAGAAGAATGACCTATTGTTCATGGCACTGTCACTGGTGGGTGGCACTAACTCAACTAATTCACTTCTCTCAACGCATGGTCCCATAAGCAGAGTATCAGATTTAACAGTCAGAAGAACGACCTATTGTTCATAGCACTGTCACTGGTGGGTGGCACTGACTCAGCTAATTCACTTCTCTCAACTCGTTTCCCTTGCTCCTAATGTGCAGACAATAATGCTTTATGAATGTTATATATATATAATATCACTATTTAGAGTTAGCATTTTGGCCTCACATAAACACTTGAACAGTTGAAGTTCATGCAGCACCTCATATGTTCAAAATTAAAAATAAATAAAAAAAATTAATAGCATCCTAGTGTATCATAAGCTACTGATCTAATAGAGAACAAAGGGTTACACCCAGGCTCCACAAAACAATTTTAAAATTCTTTTATGGAAGTTACCCAAGCAATCTAAAAGACTACACCTTGCTCTTTCCAAAAAATATTTATTATTTTGGTTAGTATATGTCATTGCTCTGATAAACTGGGTAATATCTTGCACATGTAGAACTACTTATACATATTAGATAAGTAATCTTCATATCATCTTTCATTCTACAAACTTTCAGTTCATTAACACTTGTTTAAAACAGGAAAACTAAGGCAGAAAAACTTTGCCTCACCACCATGCAACTCACTGATTTTTAACACTGCGCTCATCAGGAGGATGTACCTGCCTCTGCTTACAGTCACATTGAATTTGGAGTTAATGCTCATTAAAGCAGGGCATACAGTATTTCGAATAGCAGATTAGGAAAATGCTAATTGGAAATTTTATCACTCAGAAAGAAGCAACACTCTCAAATTTTATTTTTGCCATGGTAGATAGAGATATAACAGAATAGCTTTCTATCCTTAGTTGGCTTTTTTTTTTTCTGATCTAGATATGATCACTTTTTGGTGTTATGACAAACAGAAATATTTCTTATGTAAAAATAATGTTGTTGTTTAGAGTTGCAATAGCCTACCAGTGTTTTTCAGGATACTCTCTGAAAACTACAGGTATTTGCTAGTATATTTATTCTTCTAAAGTTACCATGATTTAGAAAGATGAAGAATTCTTACTGACAAGAAAACATAGTTTAGAATTTGAAATTCAAAGTAATAGTAGAATTATTTTCAAAATCTATACTTGATGTTAGGCTTCTAAATACAGGTTAAGAATCTAATCTGGTGAATAAACGTGGAATTAGATTTTAACGTTAGGTATTCAGAAACAAAAATACTAATCATAGTCATGCTGAGTATTTTAAATTGAAGATATTAGAACTTATAGTCTTTGTAATTTTTTCACCTACACGTTGACAGTTTCAATTCTATTTGTAGCCCCTGTTGGGATTTTGTTTACAGTAAGGTGCATATTTAAGGTCAGCTAGCTTATTATCTTAAATTTCTTCACCTGTTTTCATAAGAGGCTAGCAGCCAATGCACTGGAGCCAATTTTTTTTCAAGGATCACATACTTTCAAAAGAACTGCTTCTTCATGATATCCTGCTCAGTTGCTTCAATAGCCTCAGGCAACTTAATTGTTGTAGACTTCATCTT
>NW_010587193.1:115466-165981 GCF_000705375.1 Tinamus guttatus | reverse complement strand
CCCATTTGGATTAGGATCAAAGATTACAAAATGCTTACAAGACCGTACAAGCCCAATACATCTTTCCATCCATCCGCAATGGTCTCAAAGCCATTATAATGTTTGTACAGGTGGAATTGGAGCTTGCCCTTTGGAGCTATGAAAATCAAACCTGGAATAAATTCTTAAACTTCCTAAGTGCTTTATTTTATCAATAGCCACAAGAAGCAATGTTACATTATACAGATCAACTATAGTTAAAGAGAGTTTTTAGCAACAACTGCTTAGAATAGGAAAAAAAAGTAGGCAGAATCATTGAGTCGACATACTGCTGAACTCTGCAGAAGGCATCTTCAAATAAATATTTCAAACCTTTATATGAATATTTTAAGCATGACAACCACACATAAACACACACAGCCAAAGTGCTCAAATCCACTCAAGAAAGACTATTAAGTCATCAACCTGCTCCTGACAGGAACCACTGAATATGGCAACAGTGAGAAGCCAGGAGACAGTTGGAATCATTTCAAGACTGCTAATTTAACTTGTCTTAAAACCAACCAATGCTCAACGTGTCATCATCAATGTCATCTCATCGTAGTCTGAAAAGCCTTCGACCTAAAGCAAAAAGGTCCCCAAGTGCCACCCTTCTTGTCTACTGGTTGAAAATCTAATTGGTTCTGCTGACAGGCTTGGGATTTGGTAGGAAGGCTGTTCAGTTAATCTCCAAGGGCCAGCGAAGAGCTCAGTATCCATCTCTGAGCTTTGCTCCCTGGCTGTCGTAAAATGACTCTGATGGTAGTGCAAGCGCTTATGCTTCAGCTGTCTTCTGACTTCTGTTAAGTCAAATTCAATAAAGTTTGTCACTCAATAATCTGAGAGCTACCCAACAAAACCTCTTTGATCAATAACAGCTTGCCTGCTTGTGCTGAGGAAGGTGACCTATTAAAGATTAAAAACACACCTGCTGCTTGAAGCACAGAACATCTTTTTTTACTTTTAAATAAAAATTCATCCATTAAAAGGAGTTCCACTGTTGCAAGTATATATTAATATTACATGCTGAAAAGGAAACATTTTTGCTCTAGTACAGCATTTTTGTTAAACTTAGAAGCATTGTTTTTCTTAGACTCGGTTATTTTCCATACCGTCCCAAAGGACTTCTATGTATGCTCCACCTCCTTTAAAAAAAAATTCCTCCTGCTAATAACATACAATTTTATTCTAGTGACAGTGGAATAATCTAATTTGTTTCTCCCTATTCTCTTGTGGCAGAACACAAATATTCATATTACCAGGAAATATAATTCAAAAATTGAATTATAAAAATTGAATTCATAAAAATATGAATTATAATTGTCCTTTTGTGTGAGATATTTTCTTGAACTGCTGATCCAGTCAGCAGTCTGCTATACCAGAGGCTATGACCAAGGAGTGCTTTACAAAGCCACAGAAAGAAAAACTATGGGAAAATGAAATGCATACAGAGCAATGAGCACACCTTTATTAATTTGATCTTTTAAAATAATTCATTCTGCACTTGAAAGGCAGAAATATGGAAATTTTTATCTCAAATTTTGTAACTTAAGAATTATTCTATAATGATGCATTTCGATATAGTTCCTTTTGGGTTATTCTATAGAGAGTACTGCTTTAAAAAAAATAAATATTTTTGTTGTTTTGCAGACAGCATAGAGTTTTCATATTCCATTCCTTATGTACCATCATCTTCTGTGTTAGATTCATTCTTAATATCAACTATTAGTTAAGATACCTAGATGCTTTACAGAAAACAGAGAAAGTATACTGGTAAACAAAACATGTAATTAAGGTCTAGTATTTGTTACTAAATCTCTCAAGGAGAAATCACATATAAATACATTTAACAGACTGAACCTTCAGTGCTTGTTTTGGAATGAACAATTCTTCCAGAAAATCACTGAGCACCTCAAAGCAATAAATTCAAGATAGACAAGGTAAGCAGTATAATATCTTTTGAATATCATGCTTTGTGTCCTTCCCGTATTAGTTTAAAGAAGTAGAAAGAAAGAAAGAAAGAAAAAATAGAGGATTCAAAGCAGCTAGGAGATATGGATCTGAACCTACAACCAAAATTGACTAAATGCATGTCCTTAGCTTCCCTGATTTATTAAAACAAACAGTGATTGTGGAAAAGATTTGGATGGGTTTACACTTTCATTAGTTATTACTTTCTAAGAAGGTAAATCCTAGTCTTGCTCCCTGGGCAAAAGGAATATAAAACAAGAATTACATGTTCAATAAAGCCACTTCAGTATCTGAAAAAAAAAAAAAAAACTTTCAGGCAGAAAACAATTATCAACAGTAAATCCCTTACTGGGAACATGAGCAAGACCAAGGAACATCTATCCATAAAGAGTGAACTGCTTCTGAAGTATTGCAGGGCCTCTCTCCTTCTTCTTCTTCTTCTATATGCCCATCGAGAAAGTACTGCACAGCACATTGCATTGCTTTGCTGTCAGTTAAGACACCAGTTTTGTAACAAGACTATAGGCCCCAAGCTGTCAAGCTTGCCCATCCAAAAGCACAAAAAGCTCTCTCAGAAGGACAGTGCCTGGGAGAAGGTAGAGATTCATCCACATGATGGTGCTTTTAGAAAGTCCAACAACACAGTGTATGTAATTTGAATAGTAAAGGAATCCTGGCAAAACCAAAACACAAAAACCGAAAAGGCAAGTCATAGATACAGGCAAGTGATAAAGCAATCTGTTGATTAGTTCAGCTGAGAAAAGTCTCCTGTAGAAAAAGCAGCTGTTTGAGATAGCATTTGTAGACCTAGTAACAAGACAAGAACTTAATTAATGTAAGTGCTTTTTTTATACCTAACATAATAGAATGTGCACGGTATGGAGACTATCCTAAATAATGCATATAAATACAACACAGAAAGTTCAGCTCAGTAGCTCTTGTCTATTAAATGCCAGTTCAGAGGATTCATTCAGCTGGACTTGGTCTGATGGGCTTTCAGCAAGAGCTACCAGGTTCCCTTGACCTCTTCCACCTATTCAAATTGCAAGAAGCCTATACCCCCCCAAAACACACCTTTTGTTGTGAAAGACCTGTTTATTATGCAACAGAGAAGGAGTTACAGAATATCTGAAGACTAAGATAGGAGGGAAACACAATATCTGTAGGATTCTTCGTATTGCGCCAAGGTTTTTTATCCCACACTTCTATTTCTAAAGGCCATAACCGGCCTGTGTGGCTTTTGCTCTTTGAGAAACTGGTGGTATTTATCAGCTGAATCCATGCCATTTTCATGCTGTTAATTAATCAGTATTCTCTTTTCTATGCTGGAAGGCCAGAATTATGTTAGGAATCTGACACATAACGACCCTGGGGAATTAATTTGTGCCCTGGGGACTAACCAAGGTTCTGTACAGAAGACCACTAATGTCCGTGGGATCTCCTTTTGCTGAAGTTTGAGGGTGTGTAGCTACTGATGAAGGAAACTATTATGAGAAAGGGGAGGCTGAGGCAGCTGGATGCCAGTTTTGAACTCTGGAAGGTATCAGTGCCTGTGTGGTTATGTGTAAATGATATTAGTTAATGTACTGCTTCACAATGAATAACTGTTATTCTTAAAGTACCTATCTGTGGCCTGATTTGCAGAGTTGCTAGGCACTTGTAACTAAATAAGAGGAAGCTATTCAATGAACAAATAAGGTGTTGTGGAATGCTAAGTAGCTTAAAAAAACACACCTTACATATGTCAACTTGGGCATTCAAAATACAGCTGGCACTTTTCTCTGTGGCTTATTCCTCTTTTAATAATGTCATCTCACCTCACAGGGGCTTTGTGAAAATTAATTAATTACGGTTTGTGAGGCATTCAGATGCTAATGATAGCTACAATGGAAAGAAAGCCTATGGAGAAATTAATAGTTTTGAATTCAATGTAATGATTGAATGTGAGCACCACATGTGGGTCACATTGACCAATAAGAATAACACAAAACATGAATAGCTGCTCATTCACTGATTTCTGTTAGCATGTGCACTGAATGAGAGAATATATATGTTAGGTTCACAACATAGACTACTAACATTGTAAAAAAAAGAGCTCATAAGCACAGTTATGTTCTGGGCTAGCTGGTTTCAGATATTAGTCGATGGCCAAGAGCGGAAGAATACTGAAATGCCGGCACCCGAAGTTCTGCTTTATATTCTGAGAGAACAAAGTCCACGATTAGTCCTCCTAGAAAGCTCTTGTCCCAGTCTCTGTCCCGTCCCTTCTTTACTAGAGATAGTAGAAACAAAGTTAGATTTTGCTCTCTATTCCTATTTCTTCCAGTGTCCTGCACAAACTAATTGAGCTTTTGTCCCCAGAGACTCAATACCCTCCGTCTTTTCTAACAGGGCTCTGCCTCTGAATTTAGGTTGGTCTGTTTTTACATGGAAGAAATGTTCTAACTCACAGAACTTCACTTGAGCACTGTAACCGGCCTTTCCATTAACAGCTAGAAAAATCTTGCTCCACGACACAGAAGTACTACAGTTCTTTAATGAAATGACATGGGAACAATAAATCCAAATTATGTAGGAGGCAAATGGAAAAAAAGAAAAAAAACCCTACCATTCAGCAACAACATAGATTTTCCTTAAAGTCATTCCAAAAACAGTTTAGCCAATAAAAGCTTTCCAAAACCATTGCCATTTGGTAGGTACATCTTATGGAAAATATCAGGGGAAACAATCACAGTAAAGCGAAGTGTGCCACCTAAAATTGGTTTGAGATGAAATCCTTACCCTGTTTCTAGTTTCTTAATATTTTTCATTTAAAAGGCTCCTCAAAGTCCTAATTTCAGCAGCGGGAAAATGCTCACACTGCAACACCGGCAGTTCTGCAAGTATTCCTTAAGCAGTCCTGCTACCTGCAAATCCTGATGGGAGTGTGAATGGGGAGAAAAAGTTATAGCCATAAACTGAATCACACAAGGCTCCATCCTGTGCATTTACATAAGGAATTTGACCCAGTCTTACGCCTGCAGTGGTTTCATTGATTCCATCTGAGTCTAAGACAGAACCAAAGACATGAGAGCTTCCCCATCTTAGTGGAAAGACAGTTTCATGTAACACCACATTTAGATACATTTTAAATAAAGCTGCCATATAGTGAGAACAAGCAAAAATTCAGATTTTTTTTTGAGATTACTGTATGCTTTATTTTCCAAACAGACTACAAAGTGGGCAATTCATGCAATCATGTATGCTAGAGCAAAGGGTGAATATCTTCAGTGTAGACAATTCATTTATTCGGCAACTCTTTTTATCAGTTTAACTAGAAGCAGAATGTGGCTTTCTTTCATTCACTGAAAATAATTATTAAAAATTAAACCAATGCTTTCCAAATTTATATTTTTGTGGTAGCCAAGAAACAGACATGCTGAAGGAAACACTCACTGTCAGGACTTATTTTTAGGACCTAACACAGTTATTCTGGTTTTGACCTTTGTTATGATCATAATAAAATACCACAATATCACTTCCTATTCTAAGAAAAGGTTCAGGCACAAAACTTCTTCAACATCCCCATCATGCCCACTTTGGTTTATGCAAATCAGGGTTTCTACTTTTTCACCACCACTGACATCTTCCTGATGAGAAGGCTTCAATCTAAAACTTTTTAGTTAATAGCTTTTCTTTATCTCATGTATTTGAGGACACACTCCTTTGCACAGTTTTCTGATGAAGACTTTCATAATCTACAATTTATAAATAATTGTCTTAGAGCCATATGTTCTTAAGACAGTGTAAATTAAATTGTCCTACATAGTTTATCACAATTTCTTCTAATTTCTTTTCTCTTAGATCAAGGTTATCTATCCTAATAACATTCTCAAAGTTTCTGTTTGTGAATTTTATATATGTAAATATTTAATTAAAATAATTAGAGCAGGTTAGGATGTGACAATAAGAATTATCAGAAACATAAAAACCTCTCTCATAAAGACAGAGCGAAAAGATTAAGAGAATGTATTTGAGAGATGAGAGAAATAAGCAGCGACTTGATAAAAGTACACAATGTAATGAGTGATACAGATAATGTTTATCATAAGCTTCTATTCATCATTCCTAGTAATACTGAGAACAAAAGGATATGCAATGAAATTGAGATAATGAAATTTAAATCTGATATCAAAGGAACAAATTTCTACAACCCCCCAAATGATTGTTATGTGAAACACAGGTTTACAGAATAAAAAGAAGTCTCTCATATCATTCCAGGCCTCTGCTCTAAATAATACAGAACATATATAATATATAGAAGAATATCTGGACTAGCTCAGACCAAAGACCCATCCAAGACCTGTCTGGTCTGTGGTACTAGTCTGTTATGGATAAAAATGAAGGAGCACAAAAATGGAACCAGGATACACTGACATTCATTCCTATACAAGGACAAAAGTAACAATCTGGCAGGGGTATTTCTTGATCTACACTTTGCCTTCACATCTTTAATTAATGATTCCTGATGGAATTTTCTTCTATGAATTTGCCTATCACTTTCTGAATCAATACATACTTTCAGGCTTTAAAATATCTTGTGAGTAAATTCCACAGCTTCACTCTCTTTTGCCTGCTGATTTCATTAGGAGTATCTCTCTACTCTTGAGTTACAAAAAGGGAAAGTGCCTCCTATTCATCCTTTTCCTGCCATCCATGATTTTACATTCCCGCACCATACTGTATCAGTTCATTTCCTAACTGTGGGATCCAACTCAACTTGCTCTCGCACCAAACCAAAACTCTCCTTTATTCTAGCCATCCATGTTTTGATTCTTTTTATCTTTTCTAGTCCTGTTACACATCTTCTGAGATGAAAGACCCAGAATTGATTAAATACTTTACATACGTTATCATGCATTGTGCAGTGGTACATGATACCTAGCATTCTATCTACTCTTTCCAACACCACGAATCACTGCACTGATGCTAGCCATAATTCAAATTTTGCCCTTCTACTGGCTATTTTAGAGTCTGCCTATGTATAGAGGGTTGTATTTTTCCATGGATGGTCCTATATATTCATTGATTCTTAATTTTATCAGTTTAACTTAATGACATTTGGTCAACCAATCATTCAGGATCTTGAGTTCCCACTCATGACAGTACTGCTGCTAAAATTCAGTGGATTTTACTCTAATATTCCTCCTTGCTCTGAAAACCAATCATTTTATTCCAGTTCTTTGCTCCCTATCTTTTATTAGTTATGGATTCGTAAGAGTTTCTTTTTTGCATCATGGCAAATTGGTTAGTGGGTCTGCAACTGCTCAGATATTTCTCAAATATAATTACTATATTTGCTATTCTCCAATCATAAGCGCCACCTGGCAACTTTGTAGATTTGTTTAAATTACTGTGGTCAAGACTCCAACAGGATGCAAGAATTTAAAGAATTCGGTGATGAAATATATCTAGTCTTCAATAACACAGCACTTCGAACTCCAGTAAAGATCTGGACTGAAAATTATCATTTTATTAGTTATCTACATTGTTTCTTGCCCTCGTATTCAGCAGCACTTCTGAAAGCTGTATCAAGCTTATATTATTTTTGCCTTGATTTGTGCTACGAATTCCAAATCAGTTTTGCAAGTTTAACCTAAAAATATTCCACAATGTCTCTACCCTCAAGTCCCAACTGACTTCATTAAATAGCTCTCTATTTATCCAAGTTTGCATTTTTAAATCAGTGACTTAGAAACAGAATTACTTTATCTCCCCATTTAATCTGACCAGAATGAACAAGATTATTTTCTGTAATCAGCTCTTCCTTGATAGACTTACAGTAAGCAACTCCTTTCCAAGTCCAAATGGAATCAGCCCCCTGATCCAGTGACATTGTGATGAAGAGGTCTGTTAACTATCACATTCAGAAACAGAGAGAACAAATGCTAGGATTTCTGGTAATCGGGAACGTAAAATCTGTAATAATGACAACTCCCAGTGGTATTTACCTCTCTAATCATATCCAAACTCACAGCTGACATGGGAAGACTATTTGAAATTTGCAGCTCTATTCAAACATAACATTTCTTTTTAACCATTCTCTCCAAAATATATTTGACTAAAAAAATAATTTTGTAGGTAGCTATTCTGTCTCTATTTCTGTAAAACTGAGAAGTTCCAGGAGGAAGAGTTGTTTCATTATACATGAAGAAAGCCTGTATCACTGCAGCTCATCTCCCAGATTAGTCTTTTAACTAACTGCAGTGGCTATCTGATCAGTATTGCAATGTTTTTCCATCTAACCTTCTAAGAAATCATATTCCTTTTTCCACGACTGTATATCACTTAGGTATGTTTGTCTTCTCCTTCTGTTTAAAAACAGTCATGGAGACTGTACCAGCCCCCATTCACTTTTCCCGTTTCACTCTTCTCAGCTCTTCCAAGAAGATCATCATTCCAGACAAATGAGTGGGGTTTCTCCATTGAAAGATTTTTTTTTTCAGAAGTTGACTTTTTTTTTTTTTTTACAAAATAGAAGAACATTCCAGGACATTTCTCACTCCTGAGACATTGCCTGCTCTCGTCACGCATCATTCTCCTTTCCTATGGACTGTAATAATTCCACTTGAAACCACAAGAGCCAAACTTCTGCCTTTAGTCACCCTTCATCTTCTTCATCAAGTGCATGAGATTAGCTGCTGAGTCACAGGACTCTCTACCTTTCCTACCAGGGCCTCGTTTAAAGCAGCCCCTGGATCCAAGCTAGCCTGATGACTCAGCCCAACGCAGCGTTCGGACCAGGTCCTGTCAGCCGCTCCTAGGAGCCCTGGCCCTTTCTGGAGTGACACTCCAGCTCAAGGAGCTTCCACGGAGGAGCTTTGTGCTGTTGCAGGAAGAAGCAAGCAGTTACTGGAAAAATGGAACACGAGCCTTCAGCTTTCAGTCAATATGATGCAATAATAGGTGAAAAGATGAGTCAAGCTGAAATGTTTTGACTTCATAGTGACACTCTCAGAAAACGCGTAAGTTGGAATTCATAAAAATAATCAGACAACTTAATAGAGCAATCTTTGTTTGCAGGATATCACAAAGATAGGAGTCAGCTGCATTCAAAAGGCTTTATAATAGTGCCACAGGGCATATCATGTTTACAGGCTAAGTGGACCGCTGCCATTGTCATCTTGTCACTGCCACACTACTAAAAACTTGGTAGGGTAGTTCGTGCGAAAAGAGCTACAGCGCTACTTGTGCTCTTCTATTACAAAAGATTCAGTCTTTGGGTTCTTCTTATGTAAGAAAATCTAAGACAGCAGGTGATTCTCAAGACTTTGTAGTTCACATTACAGCTATAATTTGTAAACACTCTATGAATCTTTTTTCACAGAAATACCTATTATCTTCCCAAGTACAACTGCACTCTCCAGTTAGATGAAAGTCTTAGCTATCTCATTCAAGATGTAAATGTAATGATGATCATAGAATTGTTAAAAGTAGATTACACCAAAATGGTCCACCAGGCTACAGTATCCAAATATCCCACGGAAAGGGAAAAACGAATGTACATAGAAAGAAAAAAAAATCCACAAACAAGAAAAATAACATCACTAGAATGAGACATTTAAGTGAATAGTTCATGTCCCAGCACAGGCATATTATTGTCCTCTTGTGTGCTGCTCTCCCTCCTTGTATGCTTATGCACATAGACAGGGTGCATGTATAAATAAATTCATCGTAATTCGCACATATGTTTTGTTATATATAACTTTTTATTACTTCAGTGGTCTTATATGCTACATGTAAACATCTTTTTTAGGTATGTTAAACTCCTAAGGCATTATTAGATTGAAACAGAGGAAGCTTTAAAGATGTACCACATTCCTAAATTTGGCTGTATTTCTTCTTTCCATTTCATTAGGTGATAAGAAAATGATTTGAATGAAAAAAAAAAAAAAAAAAAAAAAAAAAGTACAGGAGCTAATCCAGCATTCTTAGTGATTATTTTGCTCCACATCAGTTTCTGGGTCTCTCTGACTCAGCAGCCATCCTGGATCAGACCAAAGGTCTATCCAGACCAGTATCCTGGTTCCAATACTGGGCAAAAGCATACTCCCAGAATATCAGAGAAAAGCAGGGATTCCTAGAACATACCCCATCATACAGCTCAGCACCCTCCTGAAGTCAGGGCTGATATCTTTTCTTGATGTTTCGTGTGGAAACCCTTTACTTCCATGATCTTTTATGGGAGAAAGTAGCATATAATTCCACTGATTATTTCTTTAACAATTCTGTCCCAGATAAACTGGCTTTAAACAAAGAACTAGGAGATCATGGTTTCATGCTAAAACTTATGCAGAATAACTGTGAGCTGCCCCAGAAATGGCATCTGCCCTTCTCCACCTGTGCTGCAGGTTTAGTGGATTCTTCGCACTGGATGAGGCAACCAGGCAGCCACAAAGTGAGATCATTCAGCTTGTTAAACCAACATAAAATTATTTTATTTTGGAGGTGGCGGGGAGTGAGCTGAACTGATTCTCTTGAGAGTTACACTATCTGCTGCAATTACAAGTGTTACTTTGAAGAAAAATCTGGAGATCATTTAAAAGACAAATGATGTAATTCTGAATTAAAGGGGATTTGATAGTTTCCAATGAGATCATCAATTTTATTGTTCAGTAAATTGATTTTAAGAAAATAAAATCATTGAAAAGATAGGTTAGAGAATCTTTAAAATATTATCTCTTAGTATGTAAAATTGTGATGAACTCTAGTACCGTTCTATTCTACCATGTATCCTTTCAGAATACTGTACTACCTGATACATTTCTAGTCTTCAAGACAAGGTCGTTTTTTTTTTTAAATCTAAGCTGACTTTTTCTAGGAGATAATTCCCTATATCAATCAACCTGTGACCATTTTTTCCTGCACTTGCTTAAGAAATTTGACATTTATTCCCATACTGTTTTCTATGAAGAGGAATACTGACACAATGAAACAGGCTGACCCTTTCTCTTGATTGGTGTCATATTTGTGATATTATAACAGTAGTTTCTATGCATTTTTATATGGTCTAGACAATGCATCTTGCTAATATTTCTCCCAAAAAGGAAACATCTGATTTTCCTTTCCAAACTGCATATCTTCGTAAAAATGTAACAGTGATGAAAAATGACTTTGCAATTAGATTCACTATGCTAGATCCCTTTCAACACTGTCAAATCTGAAGAGACTAACTCTTCGTGTTTTTTTTTTTTTTTTTTTTTTCCTGCAGCTACTGCCAGCTCTTACCACAAGATATTTTGCATTTGTAAGTCTAGGAACACCTGAAGTCAGCCTATCAAAATGAATGTATTTTATATAAGTGAATCTGTATGAGATCACAGAGGATAATTTGGGGAAATATTCCCAAAAATAGAGTAAATTTTTCAAGTTCCGAATTCTCAGAACTGAGAATATTTACTGAGATTTCCACCACTGGTCAAATTTGGGACAAAGATTGTCAAGTTTTCACATTCAGTATTAAGTCATATTTCTTCTGAAGGCTCCAGTGAGCAATAAAGTTGTTTTCTACCAAGTTCAGAAGCAGTCTTCACAGACCTGAGGACAATTTCTTAATCTGAGGACTAAACCCTGCTAAAATCCAAAAAACCAAAGCGTTTGCCTGCCTCTTTTCCAGGGTAGGAAATGATATAATATGGCAAGCAATCTTGAAAAGGACTTTGCACAATTGAACATATGGTACTCTTAAACATGGAAAGCCTGTAAATATCTCCTTCTGAGTCACTTTGTTCAGACTATTTTTACTATGTGCAAGCAGGATACATACAACTAAGAGGATAAGTACTTATTCATTAATATATATGGTAAACAACAAGGACTTATAAGCTGTTACTCCTTGTAGTTATCCGCTCTATGAGATGACTGTTCAGTCTCCTCCCCAGGCAACCATCATTTCTGCTGGAAGGCCTTCAGAGGCCCTCGGACACAAGTTACCATCTTCTCCTACTGAAAATCCCTGTCTTTTCCTCAGTTGATAACGTCTCAAAAATCTAATCTGTCTCTGGTTTTACCTTTCATTCCTTCCCACAATTTTGCAGTTTTCCCTTAAGTCTGAGGCAATGTTAAAGAGCTGTGTGGTACCAAAATTATGCCTTGAATCACAGAAAGCTGAAGCCCTGGAGGAGATACAAGCACAGGCTGTGGAAGTATATCTTAGCAACCAGCAGCATCCCAGCAGAGGAGAATGAAAATATATCAACAAGATTTGTATCCTTCCTTCTTTAATTCATATGCTGAGTTGCCAGCTAATGATTTGTCCTTTTATTATGTAAGGATTTACAATATCTTCAAAGAAATATTTAACTTTTATTAGTAATCTACCACCTATCATTAATACTCTTAAAATAACGCTTTTATTTTGTTGAAGGAATTTTGTATCTATAGAAATTACACTCTATATATGGTTGAAAACCATATTGTTTTTCTTCTCTCCATCCTGTGTTTTATAACAATTTATATTTTTTAAAATACATTTTTCTCTTTATAGATGAATGAAAGGCATTTCTATCTATTTAATTTTCATCCCCCTATTGAGGAGCTCCATTTTGCACCCAAAATTTGGCTCTGTTTTTCATCTGGTATGTGATTTAATTTCTCTGTCCACAGTACATTTGTACTTGATATACTTCTACAGAACAAGTTTCATGAACTTCACTTTTCTTATATTTAAAATTCAAAATTATTATTTCATCTAGCTAAAATACAATGCTGCTTTGCCAAGTCTCACTTTCATGGGTAATTATCCTAGAGATTATAGAAACACTATCACCGTGCACTTTCACCACACCATTTACATTCCATCTTTTAAAGGCAGATCTATTGTTTCTAGCAATTAAATTAAGGTCAGGCAATGTATATTCAAAGCTATACAGAACCTGTTATAGATTGTTCAGCATGACAATAATTAGCTAATGTTTTTACAGCACTTTGAAGTTGTAAATCGCTATGTAAGTGCCTAGTATTCTTATCATGGCTTCAGCAGAATTCAGAGCAATTAATACTATAAAACTGCTGGTCATCCAAATAAGATTACTTGCTGTGAGCAGGTGGTTTAAATACAATGTACAGGTAATGACTGACCTTTACAATACAATGGTACAGTCATCACCAGAAAGCAGAGTACATTAGCCAAACACAGCTGGCTTTACTGAGGTATGTAAAAGTATTCATGGTTTCTACATTACCTCTTGTCATTTGAATCAGAGGGGCTTTCTATATGGTAATAAATGTAATGCAAATCTCTTTCTTAAATCCTTGTACACTAATAACCTTTTCTATTACAAGAAGTCCTAAAATGAATATCACACAAGATACTTTAGTTTTATTAAGCTGGTATCTAACAAAGTTTTATTGACTAAGAACTCTTTTACACATATTTACATACATTTTACTGAGTTTCTTCATAGTGATATTAGAGGTAAAGAAAAAACAAATGAGGGAAAATTTTGCAAAACTATTCAATTCAGAAATGGGTTATTTGTTGAGATGTAAATGTATCAATCTAGATTTATCTGTTAGCTTAGTCATCCTTCTTAACAGAGGATAATAACTAGAAGTTATTTATGAATTATATTAGCATCGTCATCCTTTAGTCTGACAAGCAGAATTCTCCAATTAGAAAGATAAAACAACATGTTTATACTGCGTTACCTATGGATATATTTCGTATGCGACATGAAATACACAAGCCCACATGATTTTTACATATGTCAGGACAAAAATTGGAAGAAAGTCAAGGAACACCGCAGCACAAGATTTTTGGTTTCACTACACACCTGCCTGCCTTCAACTATATCCACAGCAAAGAAGGATGCCATTTATCTTTTATAATAATATGGAGTTCTCTGTCAGAGTAGGGTCACTGAAATGAGTAATAATCCCACCACTGTCTAAGGTACAAGCAGCAGGGTCCAGGTCAACAGGCAAGCAGACAGTAATTTGCCCAACAACACTGAATTTCATCTGCCCGCAGCCTCTATCTACTGATTATACAATCAATACACCTCAGATGAGAAGAGCTAACAACTGACCGGGGCAGATCAATGCTAGCAAATAAGCGCTTCATGACAAAAAGTTTGATAATTACCATTCTGAAGCCGTGTAAATGTTGTTTCTATTGTAACGACATTCATGATGATACTGCTATGATTGCACTGTTATTATAGGTTTAATGTTAGGCAATCAAGCTGCAGTGGTCTAGATATCAACAAACAGCATCAAAAGAAAACATCAAATTGTCCCTATTCTTCTGACATTGTAGCTGCAACATTTTTTCTATGTTAGTGGCCATAAATGAACAATAATAAGTGACAATTTAGTGAAAAATACTATTTTCACAGCTTACAAAAGTCATACAATATAGATTGATACGAGTAAGATTATTTCTAGGGCAGAAGTAGAAGGCACACCCACTTAAACCAGGGGATTAAAAAGCATTCAGCATTGTGCTCTTTGTTTCACACGCATCAGTTCGGGGCTTTTAATCGGCATTTCAACTAGTCATAAACCAAAAGTATATACAGCTTGGCTTGTTTGATTTGTTATCCCTTTAGATACTGAGCATTTCACATTTCCTTCAATCCACACATGCTACTTTGCTCTCAATACATTAACTCTTAAGAGAACTAGTCCTGACTCATTGTCAATAGCAGTACACACGCCAGTAAGCCTCCCTCGGCCTCAACACAGAGAAATGTGGAATTCACAATTGAAATATGGAAGAAAATCGTGTCTTCATAAAACAAGAACTTGGAAAGCTGTGATAACTTCAACTTTGAAGCTACCTAGAAGAAATACCATTTTCTAATATTTTATGCTTACATCTGTGAGAAAATATCTCACCATCAGAAGGTGCTCTCCCAATGGCCACTTTAAAGGAAGGAGCACATTCAGGCACCTAGCTCTTCAAGAACATTTTAGACTGAATCAGAACTAGGATATCTACAGAGCTATTTCTGAGGCTGGCGCGTCATGAATTAAAGTTTTAACCAGGTCTTTCACAGACAGTACACAACTGTCTCCACAGGTCACTGCTACCTGTCCCCAGTTTTCCAGTCACTGTTTGGTGAGGCCTGACATCGCTGAGGGGAAACCACCTCCCACCCACCACAGCAGAGAGAGACACCAAACAGTGACCATCAGCCCAACGCTTGCACCGTCAGCAATACCTGTGTGATTTGAACTGGCTTGAACTAAGGCTTCTCTTCCACCAGTTCCTCCTCAGGACACCTTCCACCAGACAAGAAATTCAAGGAATTTGGTGTCTATTAAAATCCTTTCCCTCTCAGATGGGTTCATTTTTATTCAGGCACAATTTTGCTGACTGACAGGTAAGCATTTGGTGCTGAAATTGGACCTGTACAGAGCTTTGCATTTCATTTGCTCCATTACACCAGTGCATGGATTACTGGGCTTTTACTTTGGCATCTTTCCATTACTTTCAGATATCTGACAGGAAGGAAATGACTCATCTGACATTTTGTGTAACAACAAATTTGTTTCAAAAAGAATAGAACATTAATATACTATTTTGTTCACACAGGTAGCACAACCTTCTACCTTAATCTGATCAAAAATTCTAAGTGTATAAATAGCAGTTGATATTGTTAAAAAAAAAAAGCTGTGACAGCAGAGAAATATCATATTGAAAAAACGAGATATAGTTTTAATACTACAGCCTTAAAAGCCTTCAGTGTCATTTCAGTTTCTGAACAACTTCAGTCATGATACTAAATTTAATTTTAGTTCTGCTTTAAAACACTGCTCACACAACTGCTGTGTAATAGTTGCACAAATATTACACCAATTATTTCCGTCCAGAATTTACACAAGATTTCTAATCCATCTCATATAACACAGCTTTTGACAAACAAATGTCAGTGATTCTGGCACAGAATAGTTAATAGTCCTCATACTTTACTCTTTTGGTTAGTTGATTAGTACTGTTACTGTTTCTATCCTTCCTCAAACTTGTTTTGTTTTTAACAAAAAAGCTTTCTCTATATGATTTTCAAAATGAAAAACGATGGTTTCTCCAATCATTCATAACACATACACTAGAACTTTTGTCTTTATCCCTTGATCTTCCAACACAGAGATATTCCCAATTATTGGATTTAACGGACTTTCTCAAGCCATTTTTCAATCTTTTCCTCACAGTTATTGCCCTCATAGTACCCTAATTCCAGATGAAAGAGGAGGAAATAAAAGTCTTGCCTCAGCACTGTGATTCACTTGTCGTTTTCCCATGCAATAAAGGAAAACTCAGTTTCCCAGGGAAATGTGCAGCAGTCCTTAGCCTTGAGCTTGGGATACCAGGCTTGGTGACTGACCATGCCAATTGACAGTGCAGTACTTCACAGCCAGACCTTTATCCTCACACTTATGAGAACAGCAGAAGAGAATTGCACAATTTACTTGCTAAGAATTTCAAGTGAAAATAACTGCAGTATAATTTCTGGTTCAACTCAGCAGACTCACAATCAGATGATAATATTTAGTGTATGCATAAAGTACTTTATTTTAAAAGTGGGCTATATATTAGGCATCTGGGTAAAACAGCTTAAACTGCCCTAACAAAAAAATCTGTAAATGAAAAATGTACCAACTGATTTCATAAGGTACCGTTACTCAAATCTGGACACATTAAAAGTAACTTTTTTTCCTAAAGAAGAATTACTGGTGTGGACTATCATATGCATCTATTTAGGGATGAAAAAGCAAAGGAATCTAGACTGAAAATAGGGATGAAAAGAAGGTGTTACATTTTTCCTTAAACAGAACATTTAGCCGTTAATGTCTCTAGAGACATCACATTTATTTTAATATTTATTTTCCCAATTTAGATTTTTAACCTAATTTTTAAGTCCTAATTGGACTACTTCACTCTCTTTCCTTGTAACACCAGTCCATGGCATTTGAAACAAGCTCCATCAAATGTGCAAAATTTTTGCAAATTCAGCTGATTTTTTCCAGAGTATATGATGTTTATTTGCAAAAAAATTTAAACATTCTCTAATACTTTAAGCTTAAGAGCACTGACATGTTAAATTTGATTCTTGTTAAGCCACAGATTTTAGGTGGAAATCTTTTTATTCATATTTTCTGAAAATTAAAACAATTATAAAGAAACAAGAGACCCCAACATCGTATTTCAAAAACGCCTCATATAAAAAAAATAAACTAATAAACTTTTATTGTCAGGCTGAAGTATAGCTTAGCACATAGAAATAAAATATATATATATACATATATATATTTATCTGAGATAGGAAAACAGAAGTGAGGTCTTACCTCTCGGAGCAAGTGGCATTGCTTAATTTACCTGGTTGTAGCTTTGGGTTTGATGCAATCTCTGGGTTACACTGTGACCAGCAGTACACGAGTGCTACAAACTTATCATTAAGTAGACAGTGTTTAAACATCAGCTTGGGTGTTAGCTCGCCAAGAATAAACTATCAAACAGGAATAGCAAAAGAGAATTCCCAGGCACGGACGCTTCCCTGGCATGGACCCTGACCTAGATTTGCAAAGGCTGAGGCTTTTACACTATCTGTGTAGGACACTAACCAATCTGGTAATATGCTTTCCAAAAATAAGAGTTTCATCATGCTCTCTTGTTAATCCAAGCCATAATTACTAGATTTGTGAGTACACCCATTCCCCTAAACAATCACCTTGTTCCCCGGGTATTAACACTGTATTTTCTTAAAGAGCTTTTTATAATACCTATTACACTGCAGGACTTATGCTTTACAATAAAATAGAATATGAGGTACTATAAGGAAGGTAAAGTAATAAATACACGTAATAGCGTATTGATATGGTTTTTGGTTTAAACAGCAACAGTTAAAGTGGGCAGTGGAAAAATGGTGTTAATCACAGATCCAGTACAAACACTCCTGAAGCGGAAATGAACACAGGTGGTTGGTCCCCGTATTTAATTTCCGTGCCTATATCTTCTCCATTCATACAAGTAACAAGGGACAAGCTTTACAGTAAATTGAATCAAAACAATTCAGCGTAATCAGTGCCATGTCCTTGTTACCTTTTGAAGACAGGTGGAACTTATCCAACAGCTAGAACTAGTGTGAAATCACTAAAGACGCACCTATGATAGTCCACCGCTAATTCAAAAAATATGGAATTTATCCTACTAAGATGGAAAATTGAGAAGCTTGCCAAAGACAACCACCAAAACCATCCAGTCCTAAGCAGTTTTCAGTTATGATATGAAACCGAGAGGAAGTCAACATTTCCTAGAGAAAGGACGGGTCACACACACAGTATATCAGCAAGGTTCATGTCGAGGCCTGCCACACCGCCTGGCAGAAGAGGAAGGGGGCTGCAGAACAGCTTCACACTGTTTCCTCACACTCCACACACCATCGAGACGGACACACAAAATCCACAGCAACACTGTTTCCTGTACCTAAAGAAAGCTACAGCGCAACTGAAAGTCATACTTCACAATCTTGTAAAACAGCAGCAATTCGAAGACGTCGATAAGTAAGCAGCACTCTGACATGCCTCACCTCTCCCTGGAAAATAAAAGGACATGCCAAATTGCTGAATTCAGCAAATGAACAAGGACTGCACAGATAAAAGCCAAACAGAGAAGCAGAGCTAAAAATTGTGAGAACTTATTGATTCTTAATTATTACCACATCCATGGAGAAAGGATGAAAGTTATATAGAATATATTCTGGCCATTCCATTGCATGCTAGTTTTTATTTATTAGTTTGGGGGGGAAAAAAGTGAAATAGAAATGTTTTTGAAAAGCAAAAGAAAGAATAATCTTTCTGGGGAAGGAAAAAGTGAATTGCATCAAAATTACAATTTAAAAATCTTAATTTTAAACTGTATTCCCTTCAGAACACAGCAAGGTTTGTCTTGATCATTTCTTTGTGCATAAAACCAGTTTTCTTTGCACTTCTGGCAACTTTAGAAAGCCTCATTGCAGAAGAAACTTTTAATAGTAAATCAAAAAGCAGTTCCACATCATTATGCAAATCCACCTTTCTACTCATTCAGATTTTATCTCTTAAGTATCTTTACATATGTAAAAGAGACTAATGATTTTAAATCTCAAAACTGGTCTTCAGAAAGGGACAATATGGTCATTCCAGAGAGGCCAAGTAACAAAAGAAGGATGGAACTGAAGATTTAACCTGGTTTTGTTCTCCAGTCTGCAGCCACATGAGCCTTTGCTGGCTCTAGATTTCCAGAGGCTGATAACTCTAATTGGTCCCCAGTAAAGATATTCAAAGATAGGGTGAAGGCACCCAGAGTCTTCTCATCCCTTTTCAACTTTCATCACCAAACATAAACTGATGACCACATTACGGTTTTATTCACTTTGTCAGGCTTTCTCTGTGCTATTTTGTTAACAATTACCACAGAACAACTTTACTCAGTGGGCTATTTGGCTCAGTCTTGTAGGATTTACAGTCATTTAGGGTTGCTGGTGCAGGTCCTTCTTTTATTAGTTTATGTGGATTTGATGTATTTCAGTGAGTTTTCAGAAGTAATGATTTGTAAGCTTTTTCATGAAGTTGTTCATATATATGAAACAGGTTTTTAAAAAGTAAGTATTTTGTTTTCCGTTTTGATAGGAAAATCTCCCAGACTAAATCCTTAAAAAGAAAACTCTTACATGCTCTTTAACTAAAAAACAATATTTTTAATGTTAGTTAAATGTGCACAGAATGCATTTTTATTTCAGTCTAAATGATATAATGTCACATAATCCATATTGGGTAACAGATTTTTTTTAGGATGACATAATATCAGAAGGTTAAAATTAAAATTTGTAAAAGTCAGATGTAACAAATCATAAATAAGAAAACTTTCAATTTTAAGGTAATTAGAGCTTTTCTACCATTCAAGCAGGCACACATTACTTTTCTTACAAAAGCTGAAGAATATTTCTACTATTACACAACACAGACAATAGATTTTCCTAAGCTTCCAGTGTATTTTTAGAACATTTATTGAACATAACTCTTCAAATGAATTTGTTATCAGGGGAAATAGAATTTCATCATCCTTTCTAATAAATTATCATTGCAGAAGATACATCTATAAATTTCCTATAAGAAGTCTGACCACTACTGCAGTGATTTAGCTATTTGGCATGCTATTTTATTAATTTGAAAGGATTATTCTGTAATCAAGTATTTATTAGTCAGGATCTTATAGGCCTGTGAGACTGGAGCTGAGTTCCTTTGTTCCACTTTAGCAGGATTATTCTTATATCAGGTATTCATTTAAGTGGGCTTCATTATATTGGGAAAACATTATTTATAAGGCTGATATTTGTTTCTAAATACATTTACGCTGACTTCTACCAAATACCTGATATGGGAATAATCCAGTTAAAAACAAATAACTTAATCATGCAGCATCTCTGTGGTCTTGATTTTACAGTAAAATCCACCAGAATTAATACTTGATAGAGCAATAATCCTGCAAACAGACTAAAATCCCCAGACAATCAGAGACCTTTAACAAAAAGGAAAAACTTTTCATTACACGTAAGAACTCAGAGAAGGAAGACAAAAATCATCAATTATTTTGTAGGCTGCTATAGCTATGAATTAGGATATTAATTTAATATGACCATTTTACTCCAAATGCATAGACCTTAATTGAAACTCTATCAATCCCTGTTACTTTTACAAGTGGTAGGTGAAAACTAGAGCAGTCAACTTCTAACACTAATCAAGCCAACTAGGCAGGTACGCAAGACATCTGTTTCTAAATACATTTACGCTGACTTCTACCAAATACCTGATATGGGAATAATCCAGTTAAAAACAAATAACTTAATCATGAAGCATCTCTGTGGTCTTGATTTTACAGTAAAATCCATCAGAATTAATACTTGACAGAGCAATAATCCTGCAAACAGACTAAAATCCCCAGACAATCGGAGACCAAAAAGGAAAAATTTTTCATTACACACAGGAAGTCAGAGAAGGAAGACAAAAATGATCAATTATTTTGTAGGCTATGAATTAGGATATTAATTTAATATGACCATTTTACTCCAAATGCATAGACCTTAATTGAAACTCTATCAATCCCTGTTACTTTTACAAGTGGTAGGTGAAAACCAGAGCAGTCAACTTCTAACACAAACCAAGCCAACTAGGCAGGAGTTGCATCCCTAGGGACACAAGACATCCCAGTAAAATCCACCAGAATTAATACTTGATAGAGCAATAATCCTGCAAACAGACTAAAATCCCCAGACAATCAGAGACCTTTAACAAAAAGGAAAAACTTTTCATTACACGTAAGAACTCAGAGAAGGAAGACAAAAATCATCAATTATTTTGTAGGCTGCTATAGCTATGAATTAGGATATTAATTTAATATGACCATTTTACTCGAAATGCATAGACCTTAATTGAAACTCTATCAATCCCTGTTACTTTTACAAGTGGTAGGTGAAAACTAGAGCAGTCAACTTCTAACACTAATCAAGCCAACTAGGCAGGTACGCAAGACATCTTTATGGAATCCACCTCTGCAGCTCTGAGAAGGAGCGGTCCCACATGCAGGAGGAAATTTTATTTTACTTTTTGCAAGGGAGAATAGCATTCTTGGTGAATCACCTGTGCCAGTATAACAGACAAAGCTTTGAGTGAGTTTTAGAGCATCTCTCTTTCATGCTTAACTTCACTGACACACACACACACACACACACAAAAAAAAGCTTTATTTCAAGCATACTGTCAGAAAACAATACTGGCTGTACACCTGAGATGATATAGATGACAATCAAACACCAAAAAATGTTTTTAATTCATGCATCACATCTATGAAGTAACCTCAGAATTTGAAATAGTATTTTTATGTCTTTCATAGATATCTATGAATTATAGAGAAAGCAAAAAAAAAAACAGAAATCATTCCATAAAAACTTAACAAGTCATGTAACATGCTAGTTAAAGTAGGATTATTACATTTTAAAACTCACTATCTTTTAAAGCTATCTTATGATATTGATCCTAGACTTACCACAGTTTTGCTCCTAGGAATTATTTCTGCCTAACATTCCACAGGAAGCAAATAGCCTATATTACTTTAATAATCTCTACAGTAAATTATCATTTAAACATGCAGGGCTGTATTGCAACTTGTATAAAAATGTTCTTGTCTGATAAAAGCTAAAATGATGCACACATTAACATTCCATATTCTACATTCTTCAATGTTTCCTCACCACCAGAATATCACCATTAAAATCGTTTTGGTAAGAAAGCCCTACAAGCCCATCACAAGGCCTACCAGAATTATGAAGGAAGAGTCTCCCATGTCCTCATTACAACTGTCTTTTTAATGTTGATGTGAACAAGAAGGCAGAAAAGAAGCTTAATGTTGCAAAGAGCCTTCGTTCAACAAATATACAATGAAGTACAATAAACAAACACACACATTCAAAAGATGGCTCCACAGGAATTAATAAGCATAGAAAGTGGTAGTTTATTTTCTGCAAGGGCCACACAACCTAAATTTCTCATAAAATTGCATCAAATCAATCCAGTCATTTAATCTTCTGCAGTTAAACATGGTATGGTGCAATTTTTGTGAAAATCTTGAGGTTTACCAGTGAAACAATTACTCTTCAGAAAAGAAACTGATTGTCTTCAGAAAAACATTTAGAAACTTTAACTCACTTACTGCATTAAGACAATAAGACAGCAGCTATGACATTATATTTCTGTACATTATGTCCAAAAGGAATCCATCCTCATATCTATGGGATGAGCACCAAAAACGTCCGTACTGTAACAGTTACTTACAGATCACAACAGAACAACTGTTTTTACGAACATGAAGTGGAAAAAAAAATCAGTTAGATATGTAAAAAAATACTTACATATCTGATGAGCAGCAATATTACAGAACTGATCAAAATGAATTACCAACTTTTAAGACTAAAACTGGAGCCAACCACTGGTTGTGCAAGACCACCTGAGAAAAGCAGAGCAGGCAGTAAAAGGAAGCACAAACTCAGATTAGTGGAAAAAGAGCCAAGAAAACCCGTTGTAGAAAAATACTGGCATGCACAAACTATAGCAACGCATCTCAGTAATGAAAAATTCATTTCACCAGGGTGTGAATGACTAATCCATTGGTTATATGAGCTTCATTTTGTTTCCCCTGTTCATTCCTTTTCATGCTAACGCTCTTCACAGCAATTTCCTGTCAACCATAAGTGTTGCAATAGAGAAATACACTTACACATCTCTTATTTTTTTAATTCTAGTTTAAGCTAAAGTATCAACTCAAACTATCTACACTAAAAGCACAATTCACACAAAAATGACTTCTAATAAATATAACTATCAAAACTTAAAAACTAACTAACCCCATTCAGACCTAAGGTTAGATTTACTTAATGCTAATATTGGATGCTGTTGTAAAAAGGATTCTGACTTAGTAAGCTTTATTCTACCACAAAGCCCAAGTAATTTAACTTGTACTACTGAAGTATTCAATTCTGTAACAAGGGAAATATTTTAACAGAACCCATTCATTTCTTTCCTCTGAAGGAGGACCATTTCTACTCCAAAACAAAAATTATTATGTAGCCTTTATACATCCTGCTGTCTATGTCCTGCTTTCTTTCCTTTTCATATACATAACATTAAAAACATATACACAGGTCTCGATACAAAAAAAAGTAGCATGGCTTCATGGAAGACGATTAAAGTCAAGCAGTACATCCAGTGCTTTTCCAGACACACACAGAAACAGGATTAATTGAGACAGCCTTCTGATGGAACAAGCCCTAACATTACTGCTTTTATATACTTGTTTGTTGAATACAGATATCTCCAGCTAATCACACCCAGCACTTGATATTTACAGAAAGAGGCATCTCAAAGGTCCCGGTTCCTCCATCAAGCTCAGCTGTAGGTGAATAGAAAACAGAATAAAGAAAGAGACAAGGCTTAGGTTGGCTGCGATGACAGAATGAAGACAGGAGGATATAGGAGACAGCTGTACACAACAAAACATAAATTGTTTGGTGGAATCTAGAAGGTCTCAAAGAACTTTTCAGTTCACTTGCTGTACAGTCTGTGCCTATAAGAAAAAAAAAAAATCAAAAGCTTTTCTAATCATCTCTGTAGGGCAACAACTAGAACATGAGTACAAGAGAACTTATATGACCACAGATGGAAACTCTTTTTTCCCCTGAATGAAAAACTATTAATGGGCTTGAGCAAATTTTAAGGCAGTAGCAAATAAACAATAAGTAATGGACTTTTCCAGACATAAAATAGAAATAGGAAATTCGATTCTCGTTCAGAAAGATATATTAAAATATTCCCAGGTTTCCCCACATTAAAATACTTAATTACATTTTCATACAGAAAATTCATACATGCTAATTTCTACTGATTTTAAGTAATTATTATCATTAATGAGTTTTCCTACTGCAAACAAAATATTTTAAACAAAATTTCCAAAAACAATTCTGGTAAACAAGGGTTCACAGATACCATTCATTAAATTCACCAAGAATAACTTAATACATCTCACAGATATCTAATTTTTCAATGATTATCTACTTATTAGGAAAAATAAATAATTCTGCCGCATGCAAAATTATGTTACACCAACTATCTTTATGCCCTTTCTGAACTAAAGATGATCGAATTCCCTCATATCAAGTAAAGCCACAAGGAATGTTTTTTGAAAGAAAAAAGCACCTGTTAGAGCAACTATTTTCATTTTGGAATCACTAACATCCAGTCTGTTTTACCACAAACAGCTGCAACCATTCAAATAAAATATGCCATATTGGGGTATTCACATACAAGCTTTTACATATATACACACAGAAGTGCTTATAGGAAAATGTGTAATTAATTTAGCACTGATCCAAACACAGCCATGTCTTAAAAAAAAAAACATGAATATGACTAAATAAAAAAGAAGAGGTTGGGGACCTAGGGCACAGAGATGCTAACAGCTGAGTAAGATCCAGAGATTTCAAATCAATTGGTTGGTTGATTGAGAAAGTTCCTAATCAGCATCTTGCACTGGGATTGAACTTTAGTCTCTGGAGGAATTTAAGATTAACGGAATCTATAAATAAGGAATTGTGAGAGAAGAAGGAGCCTTGCTCCTAGGGCACACGAGTATGAAACTCACTGAAGGAAAGCCGCAAAGTTTTCAGCACATTGGTCTCAGTAGAGCTGCCCATGAGAAAAGGGCATGGCAATAGGCTGTGAACACTTCCCTTTGAAGGCAGGATAATACTTTTCCCTGCCACTGTCTTCCATGAGTTGCTTCATATTTCTATGTACACAACATACGCTAATGTATTTTGATGCCTCATGTTTTCAGAGAGGGCTTCCAAGCCTGCAATGTAAAGCTGTCTTATTTCTCAATAAAATTGCAGGTATTGTGGATGCTCAGACACTTCAGCTGCTCAGGTATTCCAGTTTCATTAATGTGTAACACAAACGTGATTAACACATGGACGTTCAGTGCAGCAATTCTGTCAGAGAATAAGGAAAATTTTACAGAACAGATGGTATTTTCAGCATTATGCTCATTCCTTATTTAAATATTATTTGGCATCTATATCCTATTGAAACTGGCATAGTATCTAGTGAGGGAGGCATGCTGCCATCTCAACATATGGGTACAAACTGTGGTTGGTAAGAGAGGGTAAACAAATCCTATGGGCTTACTGAGGGCAGGATTCCTAAAAGAAATGTTACAATTACTCCTCTTTGATCATTCACACGACAGTGACAGGAATGAACCACTTTTTTAGAAATGGAATAAACAGTTTTTAATAATGATAATGAATTTTGAGTGTTGGATTAATATTAAAGTGAAGCTTGAACTTGACTATCAGAAAAAAAAAATCACAACAGAAAAAGATTACAAATGTTGAAAGTAATAAATTTCCGATAACCAGATCAAAGGCTGAAAAGTGTTTGCAGTGGTCTTAAAATCACCCCGGACGCATAATACTATTTTAGTTGCTGCATAACTTAGTTCAAGCATATTTGGCTTTATCACTGTCACCTCCTGAGGTCAAACTATTTGTGGCTGTATTTTAAAATGCTAGAGTTGTGAAGTCTTTTTCCTCACTTCCTTCTAAAATGCAAGTATTAACATTAGCGCTATTTCAAATCTACTTCTATAAATTAAATGCAATATCAAAAGCAAAGCGGATTGGTACCAACTCCTAAACTTATCATGAATTTTAAGCAATTTAATCAAATCAAGGGAAACAAACCAATTTTAATTCTTTATAAATTATGAGTCACATCCTGCACCAGATTCCTATGCAAACACAGTTGTACTGTATGAACAGGAAAAAAATCTGAAGTAAAAAGCCTAGAGGAACAGTTAGAGCCTACGAAAACAGTTACTAATTCTAGCATGGTGAATTCATAGACCTGGAGAGAAAGTGAATTTTAAGTACTCTTTGCAGAATTTATTTTTTAATGCCTGTGACTTTCCTTGTAAGAAGACACAGCTTCAAAGCAGCAAATCTTGAAACGGTAAACTTCCTAGTGATTAAAAAAATAAAAAAAGGTTATTTGAGGTTACGTAAGGTATACTTACACATGGAAAAATTCTAGAAGAAGTTTACAAAACCAGTGGCCCGAATGTCATCCTAGTTTAGTGTGGAAGTATTACACTCTGGTAGTAAAATGGCAATAATGAATAATATTTAGTGATGTTGGAGACTTCTAAAATGAATTTTTTGAAATGCTGCTGATGCAGTGTAAGAAATATGGGAGAAATTGCTAATGAAATATTAACAGAGTATTCACAGAGCTCATGTAAAACACCTTTTCTGTATCATTGCTAAAATCAGATGCAGTTTCTTATAATTTTAATCTATAAAAGCCTTCTTCTCTCATTTTATTTATTACATCATATCTATTCCTTCCAGAATAACCTTCTTCCTCAGCAATTCAAAACCCTCATGTATTGTCAGGTGGATGGGGCTGATGAAGTAATATGTTTTTTCTACCTCTAATTTCTCATACTTGTATTAGCAGTTCTATTTCACGTTATAACTGCAGGGTGGCATTCAGACTGGCACTCTGTATAGCAACGCATCGTCTCAATCCAGAAGGAAAAATGAAAAAGAAAAAAAGAAAAGAGACAAAGACAAAGGTTCAACCCATCCTGTCATTCATCTGTGTAGCAAGACTTAGCTGTGAAATACAATTCCAATCATGTATTTGTAACTTTTCCCCCAAAAACCTAATAATGCAATACAGAACAAAAGTGAGGTATGTTTTGAGGTTAATGGGTTATGCTGTATACAATGCAGACCTTTCCAGAGGTTTAGATTCCTGGATGGATTTTTTTTATGTAGTCAGTTATGGGTGGTTTAGCCTCATGTCATAGCTGTTCCAGTTACTAGAGAAAGCTATAAATAAGGATTTTATGTGCTACCTACCCACGTAACCTTCTGGGTCATACAGTCAACTGCGTGTCAGATGTCAACTGCCACGCTGGTCAATTACCGGCACTCGAACACAGTGTCTGCCACTTGCTGAAGTTGTCAGAATTCTGAGAGACCTCCACATGTCACAAAGTTCACAATTTCAGCACAAATCTAATGTTTTCTTTCCATGAAAATTATCACACACCGAGACACTTGCTCTTTACAAACATGTCTTGATAAGTAGCACGTTGGCTTAGCAGCCAGCTAGGAATAGACATTACATTAGACTAACTTAACAAGCAATCAGAGCAGACTTGATTTTTTCTTTTTTTCTTAAGAAAGGTACTTCAATAATAACTAGTGTAAGATCATTATGGATTAAGCAAGGAAGGAGCTATATATACGTCTAACATATGTACTGCTGAAAATTTAGATTTTTCTAGTTTACACCAAATTGTTTGTGCTATAGGACCATATTTGTAACATCTGCCTTTTCCACAACTGCTCTATCTCTCTCACGTCTCTCTTTCAAATCGAATGTCACTGAATCTGTTACGCAAAATTAGTGCCTGGGATTTCATAATAGCACCCACTAACACAAAGTTACCACTTCCTTGCTGCCACAGCACAAACCCATCAGACTACCCACCTCCCTTTCTTCCAACTAGATCTCTGAATCTTTCTGTCTTACATGGTCAGTTAGCTGTAGTGCAGCCTCATGTCACAACCACTACAAAATCCCTTTTCTGGTGGACTTTCTATCACCCTGCTATGGCTGCAATACCACACAGCTCGAAGATAGGCCGGAGTCTTGCTCTCCCAGCCCCTTGTGCCTTCCCTGCCATCCTCCCAGGCACTCACTGTAATACTGGGATATCACCTCTGATTTAACTTCCTTAGGGCTGTCGCAACCCAGGAGTCCTTTCTTCTTACAGATGAAGTCATTATAACGTCTGAACCAGGTGATCTTTTCCCACCTTCGCTAATACAGGATAACACATCCTAAATTCCTTTCATACAGTGTAAAGTTGCTCGGTGTTTTCTTTCCATGAAAATTACCGCAAAGAATGGCACTCTCTGCCAGCAATTCGAGTTAGAATTTTTGTTGGGCTGCATGAGCAGCAAATGACACATTATCCCAAATTAACACATAGCCATAGTATACTTCAATTACTTGGTAAGTGAAAGAGTTCAAAAGAATGATTAGGCCAAAGCATAAGACCCTCACAGAGCATGTTGCTCCTGTAGTATTATATTCATAATGGTGGATAGGGGTCACAAAGACCCTCTTCAGGACTTACATTTTTCTTATAGTCTTTGTATATCCTTGGTGTGAATTTCATGTGACTGTGATTTTCTTATTAATTTTAAAGAACTTGCATTCATATTGAAATTGTGTAACCATATCAAAACAAAGTAAGACTCTCTAATAAGCCTTTAAAGCTAACAGAAAAAAATCTGATACAAACTGTTGTTTACAAATGTTGTAAAGAAAAGCAAAACCAATCACAGAGGCTCCATGAATTCTGAAGAGGTGGAAATCACTTGGCAAAAATAGTTAGGAAAAACAAGGAAAATTCAAAAAGTAAATTGGCTACAAACTGCACATAACAGATATTGTTATCCAGTTTCAGAACTTCTTATTTAGTTTTCACTTAGTTCTTATTCAGAACCCTCTCTGAACTCAACGGAAATATATAATCATAAATTACAAATGAATAATTTGTGCTCAGTAATTCTGTTTGCAATTCTGTTCATTCTCATTCTACTATATATAATTCTCAAACATAACCAGCGTTAAAAAATATATTAATATTTGGGCTTTGACATGATATATTTCTCCCATCTGCTCAAAAGAAACTTGGAACTGAAAAATATCTATGACAACATTGTGATAATAACTAATGACACTCATATTCTTAAGGGAAAACCTTCCTGCTTTCTTTGTTAACCAGACAAGTAAAAACCTGTTATTAAATATGTTTTTTTAGAAAAATCAGAATTATCTCATCATAAAAAGAGTCTTAAAAGGTATTACACTTTCAAAATGAAGCCATTTTTTATTAAATTGCTGAAAGCATTGAAATCAGAGGGCAACTTTTAGGGCTTGTTATTTTTCCATGAAAAGCATCTCCTCCATCATTTTGCCCAGCAAATTTTTTCAATAGCGGTATGATGCTCACTATTAAACAACATATGAAAATATGCTGTCCACTTATGTTTTCTTTGACAGCAGAATTTATAACCAGAAACATCCTACTTTGGTACAATATAATAGGGTAAGGCAATCTATATTTATAAACACAACCTGCAAAATTGAATACATTAATGAATAGCCAGATTTTGCCACCAGATAAGTAGTATAATTCAAATGAACAGAGGTTTCCTGAAACATATCCTATGCACCTTAAACATCCTGACTCTGTGCAAAATTAGTTCAAACTAGCTAAATGTGTGAAATTAATGTACAATCAAAACACATTTAAGCCCCTCTTTAGATACTCTTCTTAAAAAGTTGAATGACCTTAGCTCACAGACTAAAGCAAACTACATCCATTCCATGTCCGAATAACTACATTGAAATTTAATATACTGTTACTAATGGTAGTAAAAAACATCTTCAGCTAATTGTCCTGGTGGACAACAAGCAGAACATGAGCCAGCAACGAGCCCTTGCAGCAAAGGTGGTCACCAGTATCCTAGGCTACACCAGGAGGTTGAGAGAAGTGATCCTTCCTCTCCACTCAGTTCTGGTGAGGCCACATCTGCAGTGCTGTGTCCAATCCTGGCCTCCACAATGCAAGAGAGACATGGACATACTGGAGTGAGTCAAGTGAAGGACAAAAAGATGACTAAGGGAGCGCAGCATCTCTGATATGAGGAGAGGCTGAGAGAGCTGCGACTGTTTAAGATTGGATAAGACTGGACAGAGGGATCAATGATTATAAACATCTAGTGGGAGGGAATAAACAGGTTGGGGCCAGAAGTAGATGGAGCCACTGTTCTCAGTGGTGACCAAGGACAGGACAAGAGGTAACACCTCTCATGAGGGCTGTCAAACACTGGTTGCCCAGAGAGACTGTGGCATCTTTGTCCTTGGAGATGTTACAAACCAACTGGACACAATCCTGGGCAACTTGCTTTAGCTGACCTTAGCTGAACAGAGGGGTTGGACCACATGATCTCCTGAGGTGCCTCTTCACCTCAGCTATTCTATGATTTGGCTGTGACTTGCCATAGAGACTATCTATAATGTTTAACACTTCTTTAGAGAGACAGTTTGATATACAGTTTTCCCTTGGCACTAAACAACAAGTGTTGAGGTGCTTTAGCTAGAACTACTGGAACAAGAAGTCTTTTTGAATTTTAGGTTGTGCAGTGCAAGGTTTCTGCCTCTTCTTGCAAGTAGATGCATATTTGATCTCTATTACTATGCTGGTAATGACATAAGATTACACATAAGAAGAATGCTGTACTTAGAGCACTTAATGAACTGTCCTGGAGCAAGTTCCTAATCTAAGATTATAGGCTACTGAACTCTTACCTTTCATACCATAAGCTCATCTGAGGAAAAAGAAAAAAAACAAAAAGATGCTCTAGATACAAATACACAAATATTCTAAATTGTTTCTTGTAAAACAGCATTAGCAAAAAAATAATTGTATTTGATATCACCAGCATGGTAGTTCAAAACACAATCAAATAGAATATGTGCAAAGGCACATGCTTAAGTGCATTTTTAATTCCATCTTTTAAAATGCATCTATAAGTAAAAGAACTCAAAAAACTGAGAAAATACTACAAGCCAAAAGGAGAGACAAGGCAGAACAACTCTATATTTAAGAAAAAAAAAAAATCTTATATGCTCCAAAGATAGATGCTTTGCCCAAAGCAGCATCTTTAATTTCTGGAACACAAGCTCTTATTTCAATCAAGCATGAATGTTTGGAAATATCTGCAGCACATAAGTATTTTTAATCCACCGTGCAATAAAGTCATCTCCAACTGAGACACCTACTGACTTCAAGCATCACTAGAACAATTTATATGCTATCATAGAATGACTAGTAAAAATTAGTTCATATCCTACACCTTATGAACATACACCATCATCTGCTCTAAGCCTGTCTCTAATTTGAAAGAGAGACAGCAAGATTCCAGCATTAATATTGACACAGTTTTTGCTCCTATGAAATGAGTAAAGATCAATTATAAAATTAATAAAGTTGTCTGAATAGAGGACATCTTAGCACTAGAAATGAAGAAATGAGGCAGCCTCTACCTTGGCTGCTGCTGTAAGGCTTGAAAGTAGAAACTCCAGAATCAAACACCTGAGCTGCTACAGTTTTAGCTTAAGAGAGATATCTCTGTGCAACACCTACGGCATCTTCAAAAGATGAGACATGACAGTGTGACATGTAATATCAACTGGCAGCAGAATTATCCTGTAAAGAATACTCCAGTAAATGTAGCATATTCATCTGTGAGGGGCTGTTTCCAGTGATTAATTCTTGCAAAGTTAACAGGCAGAGAGTACTTTGCACAGCTAGAGATAATATAGCATAATTTGCTACCGTTGACTTTGTTGACTTTTTTGACAGACACAGTCTCATAACAGTGACAGACTTTAAAAAAAAAAAAGAAAAAAAGAAAAAAGAAAACAGATAAGAAACATTTCTTTATTACAATTAATGACAAAAAGGACAAAAAGATGAGGAGGAGAGTTAATTGGGAATTGTCCAACACGGCTTTTCCTGGTCAGAATATACTTGGTTTTGTTGAAACTTCCAATTTTTTTCCGTATTGTATTTTTTTAAAAAACAAATCTCAAGCTTCTATCCGGTTCATCAGAAAAACAAAACTCCAGAAGTATCCCGGTCATGATGATATTCCTACTAATAGCAAATTTGTATGCAATACTGATGAGTATAACATTTGTGAGGATAACATGCACAATCATCTACAATCATCTCCTATACAAGGAGAATGCCCCAAATCAACCTGGATATATGGGAAAGAGCATATACATGTACTTTAACATATCCCAAAACACAGGTGCCCATTAAACAGCTTTCTTCATTTGAAATTACTGGCAGAATTTTGCACATTTTGGAGTTACACTACAAAATCACTTCACACAATCATTCTGAAAGTCAAAGCCTCCATAGCACTGATAAAGAAACAACTACTGCAGAACAGAAAAGAATATTAGCTTTACTCCTTGAAGTATGGCAAAGATTGACAGGGAAGTACTACTAGAGAAGTAGTCTCAGAAAAGGGCAGCGGGGTGAAGAACACTTTCACTATGAAATGCCTCAAGGGGATTGCAAGATGAGCTCACAGAAACTCAGAAATAAGCAGACTGAAAATTTTCAGCAATTGTTCGCAACACTTGTAGAAAAGGCAAAAGCAAAGGGAAGGCTCGTATTGGGGCAAGCTTGTTTCTACTTCACGCACTGAAGACATTTTTCCCGACTAAATCACCCACGCATGTGAATATGCAAATGATGCAACATTGCCACATTCAGCAAGATCTGTGGTGAATCCCTCTGTTTAAAGCAGTCACATGAAGCTGTCCGGAGACATGCATGCAGATTTTCAATGTTTATAAAAGGTTAGAAGAGGTAGTCTAGGCCAATTCCTCCTTTTCAAAGATGGGGAAATTCCTCATTCTCTCACATTGTGCTCACAAGCAATGCAGTCACCATGGGAAACTGCAAGGGATCTGGAGACAATGGCATTGTGGAATATCATTTTGTCCTTTAATAACACCACCTTCCCCATCCCCCAAAAGCAACATTCAGACACACATGGAGTGAGACAGTGGAGGAAAAAAAGACTTTCGACATGTATTTTTTACTGACTCGGCCTTTTAGTATACCATATCAACTTCAGAAAAAATTAAATGAGGAAAACATTACAACAGCCCAGGGACACTTCTTAAATTTTGTGATTACATTTTAAGTGCTCTTTGTCACAGATATCATAAACTGATTAAATCATTTCATGGCTGACCCCTACTGACTATGCTAAGTGAAAAGAGAGGGCTATTAATAACTACCCATTTCTGACAGCTGCCCAGGGGCAATGTAGCCTTTTGCAGCAATAAAACGACTCCCCAGCTCACTTACTGAATGCTAAATATTGATTCATATTATGAGTGTTGTCAAACACAGACTGCAGTTCTGAAGATCCGTACTGGCAGGTCATCAGGAATAGCATTAGCAAATGTCAGGTCAGGAATCAAAGGGCTGCTGGACTCTTTAGGGATGAGATTTATCGATTCCATAAAACGTGAAACAGATCAAGTACTTGTGATGATGGAAACAGTCATGGCAGAATGAGGCTGAGCTTAGCAGGATGTATATCTCAGAAGAGAAGCATCACACAAAAATGTTGACCATTGAAACTAAGTTTTAAAGGTTGGCATGTCCAGAACATGGATGACTGCAGCTGCCAGCTCACAAAAGACCTTGTTTAGGCTAAACACCTTTGGCCAAAGCCATGTATCTAGCTTGCATGCATGAGAAATCATAGTCACTAAATACTCTAAGTCTAACCTAGTATTTCAAAAAATTAATATCATGATTTGGATAAAATACTATATCAAGTTCTAATCGAGTAATACCAAATACTGTATTTTCTTAATGTTGTTTTAATATTATATTTTCTTAATGCTGTTTTGACTATCCATGTCAAACAGAATATTTTTAAATGAATCTATGAATATTCAAATGTTTTTTCAATAATTTGAAATGTTTTTCCACCTCAGTTATACAGGAATTTTTCTGTGTTACTTTTTTTTTTCCACTTGTGCAAGTAGAACAGGCAATTTAACAATACCCAGGACACTATTAAATTCTTTCCAAAAAAAAAGCCTCCCTTCAACTTTCTGTGTGGATATCTGAAGGGTAAATAGATAGGATGACAAAACTGTCCTCAGATGCCTAGCAAAGCTAATGCCTTAGTATACTGTGCTCACTTCATTGTATGCTCTCCTTTAGAAAAATCTGAAATCAAATCACAGCTTTAAATATTTTGCTCGATGCGCACTCAAGAGACAAGAGTTTGATAAAAGATGGTAATTACAGATAATAGGCTTGAAAATGAATGGATAAACAAACCACAAACTCATATAAATAATAAAAACACTCATGATTAAAACTTTTAAAGAAACTATTTGAGAACTCAAGACATGCCTGCTTGTTGATAAGTATTTCCTAAAGAAGGCATAAAACTACACAAACTGCTCAAAATAGGTAAGATCCTTCCTTTAGAATTTAAAGCACAAATAGGATGATAATGTAAATTCATAAAATGAGATTTAAGAGCAGAACCCAGCCTTGAATACACTTATTAAACATGAATCGTGAACATGCTTCTAGCTTCTGTAGCATCTATGGACATTTTGCAAATAAGTTCAGCAGAGACAAGATTTTACCTGCTGTGTCCTGCAATTCTATCTATAATAGAAAAAACATGTAAAGCAAAAATTATGAAACTTTTAGAATTCCTGACGTAAAAATCTTTTAAATATTTTCATAAGAAGGCTCTGAAAAGACTCATCTCTAAGAGATATAAATCACTGAATTTGAATGCTGTCCCACCAAAAAAGCTCTTGAGAAAGTCACCTTAATTTAGTGGCAGAAAACATTGTAGAGAACACCCCGTGTTTACTTCTGTTATTGGCTCCAGCGTCTCTAGGACCAGGCTGCTGTTGAGAGCGGCGCTGCCTCGTCCTCACTCGCACCCTGCGCTGACACACTCCGAGCAAGCCCAAGAGTGACCTTGAGCAACCAACCTCGGGGCAAAACCCTTCCCCTGCTGTTCCCTGAAGTAGACCAGGCACTCAGATGGACGAGGTAAAAGTCCCTGATCTATCATTAGCACATTACTCATTTAAATTCCATAGAAATGTGCCTGTTCTTCCCTCAAAGCCTGGAAGTTTTCTCCAAGAGTAAATTTCAAAGTTGCTTTCAGAAATGTTCAGGAGATCTCACATATTCCCCGTAGAGGAAATGAGCTTTTGACAAGTATCATGTTGAAGTCAATATAACAATTGGAAAAACTGAAAAACAGAAATTAAAGCGACTGCTGCCTTTTAATTAATCCATTCCTCCAACTGTGTGATAGAAGAGTACTTAAAAAATAAAATAAAACACTGGTGCTGAAACAAATTTTACAAGCTGAAACATTCAAACACAGTTTTTCACAAGCATTACCTGATGGTTTATGCTAAAAGCATGACTCTCATCCCACCAAGAGCCCCAGCTTTCAGAAGCAAATGTTTGTGAAGCTGGCAAAGAGAAATGAAAGCATGCATGCACTGGTTTTATCACAGATCTGAACCTAACGGGAAAAAATGTAGTGCCCAGATTTTACAAAATATTGCACCGTTCATTTGAAAATTTTGCACATTTAATACTTACCTCATTCTATTTGGGCCCCTTTTTATTTAAGATGAAAAATCCTTTAGCTTAATAAAGCATGCGAGGCTGTTTACAGATGCACTGGCAAAGTAACTAAAATTTCAAAAGTTCATTGATTTTGATCCAATTAGTAAAATACTACATATTTACTTACTTCCAATATAGGGATTTCATTTAAACCAACATGTTTCCTAAGATTTTTTTTTCCTTTGTGGAGGTGGGGGGAAGGAGGGGAAAGAGGAACAAGTTTCATAATTATAAAAGGGTTCTGTCCTTCCAGTTTTCCCTGTAAGTGTTTTTTGATATTTTTATATTGTATAAATATGTGAGAAGATATACAATATGCTCTGGCATATTCTTTGTCTTTGGTTCATGCATTTTCCAGTTTCTTGGACATTTTCAAAATTCATGCAACATCCCAGAGAAGAAAGGTATCCAAACCACTTTTTCCTTTTAAGTGACTCGAAGAACGTGGCAAGTTAAACTTCACAGTATGAATTTTGACATGAAGATATATCTGCTAAGCTTTAATTCAGAGTGAACACCTACATTAACTTTTTTTTTAAATGAAGTATGATCAAAGTTCAAAAGGGAAGGAATTTTGTTCAGTGGACTCTTGTTTAGTTATGGAACAATTAAAATCACAGGAAATTCTGTAATATGATTAAAGACCTTTAAACTCTTCTAGTATCTTTTGTTCATTCTATCTACAGAGTAAGTAAAATACGTAGTAAGTTTACCTACTGTTTTCTTAATTTAGAGGTTAAAAAATAAGGTTATTTTTACAGGATATGTTTACTCTATTAAAGTAATATGCACTATACAACTTTTCTCAGTTACAAAAATTACCTCTGAAGAAAATTTAAAAAAAATTTCATATTCTCAGAATTCTAACCTGACAGCCATGGGGAAGGTTACGAAAATGCATTAGGGACACTTTAATATACTGAAGTGTAAAAGGTAAAGTAACTAAGTATCATTTGGGTGGCCTTTTAAACTAAATGTTAATAGAGCAATGTTAGGTGACTAAGTTTTAAATGACAAAAAATTAGACTGTATGAATATTTCCCCATTACCCTTTAATGCCCAACCACTCTATCGAAAGAATAAACATTTTCATTTCAAAACACTGGCCTCATTCAGATGCTTTTCTATTTGCAGGAGGCAAATGAACATTAAATAGAGAGGCTACAACTGTGTAGTATTGCCAGACAATATTCAAAAATTTAAAGCTAAACCCACAATTTAATAACTCTTTCCAAAGACAGAAATCCATTAATAAGCAAAACATGTCAACAACTTAATTAAATATTTCATAGCGAATGTAAAGTTATGCAGTGTTAAATTTTATTTTTTATGGTATCACATTCACTACTGATATGCTACACAACAGATAATACATTCTGAATTTTTCTTTGTTTATTAACAAGCCCTGGTAATTAACTCCCTTTTAAATCACAAGTATGATACTATTTTAATTTCCCTCACATTCCCTACCCTATCATTTGGAATCACATTAAGCTGACTCGTAGCAGGCCACCTGGTGTAATTCTATGACATTGAAGTGAGCTGTTCTGGTATGCGGGAAACACTGACAGCCTTCTCTGCTGAAACCCATTTCTTTAACTGATGACAGAACTGGGGGAAATTAATTTTTACTATTCATAAATACCTGACAGGTTTAATATAAATGTTTTGAAAAAGGCCTCAGCATATGCTGCACATACATTATACATGCAGCAGTGCACTGGAATATTGTATTTCCAAAGCATTCAATTTCTAGATCACTATTTGCTAAAACTATTGAAATTTCTCAGATTACTTCCATATTGTAATTTGCTTCATATACATTTAAAGCAACAACAGAGGCCTCCACAAAACCTTTCAGTCAGTAGAAAAGCAGACAGTTAGGACAATCTGTTTGATAGTAAGGGTGCAGAGAAATACATCTAGTAGCTAGCCTGATAAATTAATGAGGAATGAGTAGCTTATGCATATGTGATCAGAGACCAGAGAGAATTCAATTACAAGCCTACAGGGCCAAGAACATTTTCTCATGGAATACCGAATATCTGACAGTCCTGAAGCTGTATCAGCAACCTGAACATCAGCCCCAAACTCCTACAAACTCCACATTGTCTCTACAAAAAGAACAAAAATGATGCTAAGCTTACAGGGAAAGCTTAATTGCAAAGGTCTCCCCAACACACGCTCATTTATTGTTATATTTGCCATCTAAAGAAAGAACTGCTACTCAGACCAGCTGGGAGAACGGAGACATCCCAGGTTTCCAATGTACTTGTGCATACAAATCACATGGGTATCAACAAAATCAAAGCATCTAGAAGTCAGGAGAAAAAAAGAAAGAAAAAAAAAGGGACATCTAGTAGAAGCCACCGCTGATCTGTTTCTGTGTTAAAATATAAGCTTGATCACTCTATGCTGTCAGACCAACTGGATTTAGTCTCAAATCTAAAATATAGTAACAAACTAACAACACTCATGCTTTGACCTTCAAAACAAGGCGGGTTGAAGGAGAATAAGGCAAAGCACAATTAGCCACAAATACTGAACACAAGACACGGAAATTATCCCCAAACATATGGATACAAACATTGATTCTAGTTTTACACAGAAAACCAAACCAACCAATCAAACAAAAAAAAACAATCAAGCCAACTTACACAGTGTGATCATCCATCACCTGTACATCTTTGCTACGGCTATACCTACACGTCAGTGCCTATTTCAAATTCAGACACATTTGTTACCTGGAACCAAACGGAACAGCAGCAGAGCCCAAAAGATTAATACTTGATCACAGAGAATAAATTACATTAATGTAAGAATATTTTTTTAAAAAAAGGTTTGTGTAGCAAACAGATTTATGATGTTAAAAAAATGAGATTTACGATTTAAAAAAAAGAATATTCTGATGGAATAGAAATAAAAGTGCTATAAGCAGGATCAAGTATTATTTTTCAGCATTATTTCTCAATACAGCATCTACCACAAGAAAAGAAAAAGAGACTTCTGTATAGTCTTTTTATTAGACTATAACTTAACAGTGCCATAGTATGAGTGTGTGAGAAGAATTTGGGACTCTTCATGTGCTATCCCACAACTGTTCTAATTTTTCTAGCTTTTATGAGGAAAGATGTAAAATACTTTGGGACTGGAAGATAAATCTGGATTATTTCAGAGGCGCTCTGTCTACAGAAAAAAATGTCTCTGGAGATGAAGATGCTGCTTTTCTAATTCAAACCCATTGAAAATGCCAGTAAGCCTGTAAAGTAACTTACATTTATGCTAAGTGAGCACATGTAAAGTATATCTGAAGTAACTGAAGCACAATTTTAGACCTAGACTTTCTGAAAAAAATAATACTGCTTTCCTTCAGTGCAATTTATAGCTATGTTTTCAATAAGAGACAGAATAATGTCATTTTACTCAGTTGATGGCAGTTTTGTGATACTTGCAATTGGTTGTCAGTCAAAGAGAGTCTATACACAAGACAGCCTCTGGTGATAATCATCTGTGTAAGTGGCTTCATAAAGTTTTGCGTCACACAGAATGTACTCGGATTTGCCCAAAGCCAAATGCTATTATGACACATTCTGTACAATTTTGGAATTACATATACATACGTATTTTTAGCAATATTTTTGTTTTCTTTGCTTTCCCTGCAAAAGGGGAGAAGGAAAAAAAAATAACTCTATATAGTCAAACATTTAGAATAAGCACGTCGAGAGGGTGCCACACAGCTTGAAGAATGTGGCCCTAAAGCAATTTAACCAGGTGAAGGAGAAGTGGCCCAGCACAACGTCCACTCTTCAGTGGACGGACCGCAGCTAAGAGCAACTGGTGGTAAAAAAAGGGATCAACAGGCTGCTCCTATAGGGAAAAAAAAACCCCAAGGTTTCCCACCTGGCTTCCTTTGAAAGAGTTTGTCCCGAGTGATTTGTGCAAAGTTGTCATATTACTGTCTGTGGTGGGTGCGTAGGAGATCCAGTTCCTCTCAGAAAAGCAGAATTTCTTACCCTTCCACAGTAGATGTAATCTGAGCAGGCAGAGAGACCATGCCTAGTGATTCCAGAAAAGCCTCATATCCTCCCATTTCCCTGAAATCTCTCTGTGAGATTGAAAATGGGGACCTGCTCAAAGAAAAGCCGGAAGGTCCAACAGTCCCTTAATGCTGCAGGAATACCACCAAGACCCTTTGAAACTTGCTCACTAGGGAAGGAGAAATACTTCATTGCTCAACAGTTATGTTCACTGGCTTCCCTGATTCAAATGAATAATGCGGCGGGACTGTTATCCAGCTTTTCCTAGCTAGAGCAATGATGTTAATACATCAGCAGTTACAAAATGTTGTTATTGCTCTTTCAGATATATGTATCTAGCGACGGCCCTTTGGTCTTGATAATCCTGCACTGTAACCAGATACCTGTTTGCCCAATGTCAAGTACACTCCTGGTCACAGCTGGATAGCATAGCATGGAGTGAACTGGGATACAGTAAAGGGAAAAAAAGAAAAAAAGAAAATTCCAAGATCTACATGAAAGAGGGGGAAAAAAAAAAAAAAAGCCTATACCTGTGCCTTAAGGCTAACAAAAATCAAAAACTAATCCAATTACAAATCCTGGATTTCCAAGTTACAGAACAGAACATAATAAAACATGCAGGTGACAAAGTTTACATTTTTGTGACCTATGCTTGCTGTGCACAACACCTCTTGCTCACACTCCTGACAGCCAGGAGTAAGCCCTAAGGGAGTTGTTCTAAGTGAGGGTTTCTTTACATCTCTTTGAATAGGAATACAAACTGACAGAAAAATAACTCAAAATTGCTATAAAATGACTGGTATCTCCAAATGCAAAAGCAACTGCCATGTACGTCAATGTTACACGTTTCTTCTCATTTCGTAGCAAGTTAAAACATAGTCCTTGAGGATTGTATCAAACGTAGGAAAAGTTACTCACGTTAAAAATAAGACAAATGATAAAATCTGAAATCTTTGAACTTTTTTACTCAAATGCTGCTAGTCCAAACCCATGTCTCTGGCTTGCTAAAATAAATCTATTTTTGACAGAAGCAAAGGTGAAAATATGAAAACTCTATGTTTCAAACCTATGTTTTCCTGGCACAGAATGGCACTGGAAAGCTGTCACACCACGGGATCTGGCCACCCCACATCGGCCTTTCTGTCGAACGTGACTTGCTCGAGTCGCTTCTACACACCAAGGCAGCCCTGCTGCGTGGCCAGCACCCGCCTTCAGGAGCCACTGCGAACAATCTGCCGGAGGCACAACCTCCCTTTCTGTGGACATAGATTTATCCAATGCTTTCAAGCGGCCCAGACAGCAGGAGAGCTATACCCCAGGACTGCGAAAGAGAGACACAGAGACGTCCAGGCCTAGCGGCACAAGAGCTCGAGATGAAAGACAACTATCCGACCGAGAGGCGGCTAGTGGGCACCAAAGGACGAGCTCTTCTCTTTGCCTATCATCCAAGAAAAGGATTGATGTAGTAGCACAGTCATCTCTCAAGCAGAAAAGCACACAGAAAAGAACACAGATCATGGCATACAGAAATATCAGTCAATGGCAGCACAGACATGAAACCCATTTTTCTCCTTTTCTTGTATTTTATCAAATACAATCAACTACATCGTATCACAGGCCCACTGGGTCTGTTTAAATCAATTTATTCCTGCTAGCCCCTGTTTTGATAGTTTCTGCAAACACTTCCAACTCACTCGTGTGAGCAGCTGATCCAGAAAAAGTAGGGGCAGAGACAGAAAAGCAAAAATCTTCTCGAATTCAAGGCAGGAAGAAGCTAAGGCTCACTTAGAATACGTAGTGTATATTTCATGAAAGTAGCATTAAAAGAGAAATTTTTCAGCAATGAGTGCATGGTTTTGGCCAAGAAAGGTAAGAGCTCAATTCGATTTCAGACTTATGATCAATTCTGTCAATAGAACTTCTGCCTTCTCCGATTTCATAATTTATTTCCCATCACAAATTTAAACCCAGAGAATTCTGTCACAAGGAAATTCACTTATTAGTGGCATAAGGGGACTGTTGTAGACTGGCAATTTCAGCTAAACCTAAATATTCCACACATTGCCGTTGCTTCGCATCTCGTATTTGTCTAACAAGCAAAAAATGGGTGCCAAATAGACCCTGAACACACACATTCACAGTTAGCAAATTTACTGTTGCAGTATTCAGAAACAAAAGCATTATTCACTGAATTACCAGTAGCCCAACAGTAGCACAACTACAGCACTCACTGGAATTCTGTTGGACCTTCATCCATAATAGGCCAAGTTCTTCACTTAGTCTTATTTAAGGAAGAAATTCTTGGTAACTGTAAATAGGATAGATGCCTCTGCTGTACTTAAAATACACGCATGATTTTTTCAACACGTGCTAAATTCTTCCCACAACAGAATCATCAGAACTCATGTGTTCCACACTCTGCTTCTTGCAGTACGTTGAATTCCAATGATAACTGATTTCCATTTGACTATTCTCAGTGATGACTCTTCTCATTTGCATCTGGTCGAATTTTGCCACTTATTTTTCAGAGGATTTCAAATGATCCTAAAAGCTGGTCCATTTGCTCCAACTTCATCAATTGGTTTAGACCACATGTAAAGGGCCACTAGCTTGAGGCAAAAAGGTAAAGATGTTGAGGGACGGGAACAAGTTCAATGGACAGTCACCGAGCTGGCTGTGTGGCTGGAGCCCCAACGCTGTCAGGACAGTCAGGGTGAGGAAATGAGACTGGAGAAGAGAAAAAAGATCTTAGAGTAGGCCATCTAGTACCTACAAAATTTTCAGGAAGACAGACTCAATTTCTTTACAATGGTGAATGTCAAGAAGATGTAAATTGAAACAAGAAAGTTTTCAACTTGAGAACAAAATTTCATGATATGAATATCTTGTCAACATATGTTCTGAAAAAATATACATTTAGAAATAGAAGAGTCAATATTAGTAGAAAATTCGGATTTCAATCTCTCTCTGCCTAAATTTCAAAGCTTTAAGAGAAAGATAACAGCATCACTCTGTCTACAAAAATACTGTGAAATAAATAAATAGAATTTTACAAAGGACTCAGGAGAAAGGTTGTTTGTAGAAAGTCCGTTTGAAATTAACAATTCTCTATATAGGGGAGAGTTCAAACAACCACCAATAAATAAAGCGTAAGAGCACAGTCAACATACCCCAACAATTACTGTTTTATCAAGTGTTTTGTTGTAGAATAAAACAGACTCAAAGCAAATAAATGTCAAAACAAAGCAACAAGGTTTCATGCCTTGCAAAAACTAAAAAGTGAATACCATAAAACTAAACCAAAGAAGCTAGTACATCTCAAGCTGCAAAAAATATTTGAAACTCTATGTTCCATTTAGAAGAGCAAAAGCAGACAAAAGCTCTGAACATTTTCAGTCTCCTTAAAATATGAGTAATACTATTGATGATAGAAAATTAGAGATGAAAAAGCTACAAATATTACACTGAATACTCAAATATAGTACAAAATAATTTCCTTGGAGTACAAGTTTAACAAGCTATTTTGGTTTTGCCTTTTTTTTTTTTTTTACAAGGCAGTTCTGAGAAAGATTAGTCTACAGACTGAATAGTTGAAGGGTTATTAACCCCAGAGAGAATTTACTCTAAATACCCTTTAACAGTATGCAGATCACTATTCCAGTTCAGGCAGAGACCACAAGTGCACTCTTGTGTACATGGCTTTTGAGGGATAAGAGTATTCAATAAGCAAGCCACTTCACCTCAGGCTGGAGGGAAGGAAAGTAGACCGTCACTTTTCCAAACCAATTTACATTCTAAAATAGGCCATAGAGCAGTTCTGTTCCCAATTGCCAGCACTCAGAGATTCAATATAATCTAAAATATAAAACTTTGCCCAGTACATCATCCAATTTTTTTAGATGTTTTATAACGTCATGTTGGAGCAACATCTGTAATTGTAGTATCAGCATTTATTATAAAAACAGAGACCTCGTCTAGACCTGGATGGTTTATTAATTATAGAAAATATAGCAAAGGGCAGTTACTACAAGAGAGTTTAGAGTTTAATATGAGAAATGAGAGGAATGAGAGGAAGTAATAAAACCCACATACAGATTAGGAACTGCACAAAACAGCAAGAGTAAAGAGCTCACATAAACATCGTCTAATACAAGTAGAAGTCCTGTTATTATCCTCATTGCTCTCTGGATCTGGCTACAATAGCCTAAACAAGGTGACAAAAGCAAGCACTAGTAGTTCCAAGAAATGAACTCCAGTCTTCAGACTCTCAAGCCAATGCTTTGCTCATGAGACTGGTCATCCTTGATGTTTTCCCTACTGGAAATTACTGGAAGTCAGGAGAAGACGACCTACAGACACCCACTCCTTGCCAAACACTAAGACTCCGACTAGACAGGACCAAGCATCTCTTCTAATTACGTGTTACGAGGCAAACTGGTTACTTTGAGAGAATTCAGGCTTGAGTCCTTCCGCAGAGGACAACTACATGACACAAGACAGTGGATATTCTTTAGTGTGGAAAACTAGTTTTACTTCTATCAAATCATACAATATTTCTTATTTCTTCAGCATTTATTTATAGGCTTATTTTAAATGCCATTCAATTTCTGATGCCTTTTTTTTTTTTTTTAACTTCAGACTTATGGAGTTTTAATGGTTTATACCTAATACCCATATACTGTCAATATTTTAAAAGTGTCTATTTCATGATCAAAAATAACCTTGATTGAAATGGTTTCTAGTTGTTACAGTTATTACAGACATGCTAGTAAAATAGAAAATTATTACAATGCATCACAAAGAAAGAGGAGAAATATTTAGTGAAAATCAAACTCAGAAGATTATTCATTACAGAATGTGGATTGCTATAATCAAGGCAGAGCCACCACCTGAAAGAGGAGAGAGATATTTGATCTTCCACAAATCACCCTTCAGCTCCCAGTTTTTCATGATCTGATTCGGACAGAAAGTAGTAATGCATATTCAAAATTAAGCTTGTGTTTCTACTTGTATTTGTGTGTGAAGGTATACACATAAACACATAAAATATAGCATGTGGGTATATATTGTGCATGTATAAATACACACACACACACAAAATATAATAAATTAAGCAAATGCATTGTACAATAGCGAGCTGATGAAAGCTTTACTGAAGTTAAGGCAAGAATGGCTACATTCAAGATTTCCTGGTCTTTAATATAAAAAGGAACTGATTATTACCTTAATTTTATACATATATATACATATATATACACATACATATATATATGTATACATATATAAAGAAAACACCTTTCTCAAGGGAACATACTAATGGAGTCCTAGCTATTACTTAATACACATTACTACAGCATGTGGTCCTACATCATCAAATCATGGCCCTCCGGGTTGCACCCAGAACATATGTGTGTCCACTGATAAACCCAACTCTGTTTGGTAGCAAAGAAAATCATAATTATCTTGAGTATGTCATTTGAAAAATAAAGCTATACATATATAAATGCAATGGTAAGTGCAATAAACATGCATTCTGCAGACTTTATAAGAGAAAAACACAACTTAGCAGCCGTCCAGAACTAGTTGGCAAGAATAAATAGAAGAAAAATGTTATTCAAACTTTCAAAAGACCTATATAAAGTTCGTAATACCAAACAATGAATAATGATAAAAGTGAGATTAAGAAATAACATTTCTAGCTACATAGAGCCAATTCCAGGAAAAGGATGCACGAGAGCAAGAATTACAATAAATCATCTGTTTTATAGCACGAAAGACAAAAATGCAGCTTGATTTCTAATCAGCATAAAAACTAGCATTGCCATAGATATCTTCATTTTATATTAGACAGAAGAAATCAAAATCCTAGCATTTGCCAGCAGCAGAGGGGTTCAGATCAGAAGAGCTAGGAAAAAGTGAAAACTGCAAAAGAATCCAACACCCCCCCAAAAAAATGTGTCAGCAAGACATTTTAATTTAGACAAATCCCACCTTGCCCTTGTTAAAACAACTTGTACTGAGATATATATACTTATATTAACAGTGATATTTTGGAGGGAAGCTTTCCTATTGTGCTCGGTAGACTTACCTATTTACCACAAAACAACGGTCACAAGAGCCAATGGACATTTTTTCTTTTTTAGTAATGATAATGTACAATGAATTCTGAGGTACTCTACTTGAACATATATAACTCAGAGCACAAGCAGAAAAGGTCCACAAGGGCAATAAACATTCTACAGCTAAAGGAATGTGTTTTGAATCAAAAGGATTAAAACTTTTGCACTGTGTATAAAAGGGAAAAATAGAACTGATGCATATAAAGCCACCAGTAATAGAGAGGTTTGTTTGGCCAAAGCTTTTATGTATCTGATTAAGGAGAGAAAAGAAAAAAAAGGCCTAAAATGAAATAAAATGAAAATATCAATGGAATTAATTGTAAATATATATCACTAGAATCATAGAATCATAGAATCACAGAATGCTTAAGGTTGGAAGGGACCTCTAGAGGTCATCTAGTCCAACCCCCCTGCACACGCAGGGTCACCTAGAGCACGTGGCACAGGACTGCGTCCAAGCGGGTTTTGAAGATCTCCAGAGAAGGAGACTCCACAACCTCTCTGGGCAGCCTGTTCCAGGGCTCTGTCACCCTCACTGTTAAAAATTTTTTCCTTAAGTTCCTGTGGAACTTTTGCTGCTTCAGTTTGTGGCCATTTCCTCCAGTTCTGTCAGTGGCCACCACAAAATTAAAATGCAAAATAATGTATTTTAAAAGAAGAAACAGATCTGAAACATATGCATATATCCTAAGCTAAATAAAAGCTTTAGAGATATTTACTGCTATATTTCTACCTAGAACAGTCCACAACTATTAAGGAATTAATAGAGAGAGTAAAGCAGAAAAGCATTTACTGGAATTCTAGAGAGGGGATCTCCAAATATCGTGAGATCTGTCCTTGGTACAAAGCAAAGACATTAACTGCTGAGTTCTGGGCGATGCTGCTTCTGTATCCCGGTATTTGCAAGTTAGAGGGACAGAGAAACACGATACAATTGAGAAAATTAATGTTTCTTTCTGTGGCCATATACACTGCCTCAGCCCATTCAGACATAAACACCTGTGGCAGTAAAAAGTTCTGAGCGAGGCATGATAAGCATATTTCCTCATATGAACTTTAGCTTTATCATGATTTACTTGATAAAGGATCTACTTATTTAGCAACTGTTTAAAAACAAATGTGAAAAATTACTCTTTTACATAATTCATTATGAAACGGAGGAACGCCCCACCACTGGCTGTGTAAATAAACTCAGAGAGTGATTAGACAAGTCATGGAAGAAAGATACATCCCAAGACCTAAAAATAGTGTGACCTTTACCTGAAGTTCCTAATCTGTGTTTCACACAAGCCAGGAAAAAAAATCCCAAAGAAAAGCGCACTCTCTACTTTTTCTCTTCTTAGGCTCTTTTCTGAAGAATCAGTCTTAAATTCTCCTGAAAAAGGAAACTATTTCAGACCTGAGATCTGCTACAGTACAGAGGCTTTTATGCTTTTGTATTGGACAGAGTCCGAACAAACCTCCAACCTCAGTGTCTGTATTACAGATGCTAACAGTTACAGAACATTAACTATACCGGCAGAGGAAGACAGGCATAAAACTATGCATTTAATACCAAAATATATGCTTTCAAATAAAAAAGTGCCAATTTTATTCCTTACTCCCATTAAGCTAATAAAAAACTCATTCAGCAGACACTGCTCGTAGGTGACTACGTATAAGAAGCCACATGAGGACAGGAAGGGGGAAGTGGCTCTTCCACAGTGAAAGCACTAATGCAAGACAACTGCTTTAGTCGTGGTGACAGGATTCAGCTACAGAAGCCTAGTCCCAAGAAACTATCCTCACACCTCCTCCTCACTGAGGAGCTTGCCCAGGGGAAGAGTGTCCTATGCAGCTATGATAGAAATAGGGAAAAATCGTTCAATTAATTTCAAACTAGATTCCAACTAGTATTGTCTACATTTTTGAAATGCGCTGTCAGTCTTCTCTGGATTTATATATTAAAAACATATCAGAGGCAATCATAGTGCCTGAATTTAATTCTACATATCCCTGCAGTAGCATATGGTCACAAACAATTAGTTTTCAGAAATTTACTTTTTAAATTGAAAGATAAAGTTAACAGACTTCTCCCCCCCAAAAATTATTTTGCTTAACATGATTACATAGCATAGGTAACAGTTCTTTTCCTCCCATGTTTTCCACAGTGCAAAGTTTTTTCTTCACTCTGCATGGCTGTGAACCTCCCAGCTGTCCCTACTTAGCAGGTGTAGGTCAAGTTTGCAGAAGGATTTTGGTGAGTTTGTAGAATGATTTTGGTTTGTCAAATTAGACTCTTTTCAAAGGAATCTAAATTGGAAGCTGCACTCTAGGTGTGCAAAAATGTTCTCCAACGCTGACATATAGGTCCAAATCTTTGAACAAATCACACTCATGGTGGGGGCACTTCATTCAAGGGGCCAAACTAAACCTAGTTGGGCAAAGCCCCTATATCACTACTGTGTGGACACACAAGCCGTAGCATTAACTGCTTTGAGCAGCCCCTCTTGTGCCAGATCACTTACCAACATTGCCACAAACTGAGTGTCCTCATTTCCTCAGAAACGTTCTTAATGCTCTGCAGAATGCAAGTCATATACTGCAGCTCTCAAATCTAAAACCACCCTAAGTGCAGAGAAGCAAGTGATTGACATCTGCATAAAGAACAAAGAACAAACAACTATTTTGCTTTCTGTCAATGATTATAGTGAAGAATTAGAAGAAAAATAAAACAGATTTTTTCAGGAAATTCAGAATCAATTTGTGATTAACATAATGTTGCTTACTTGGGTAATTACTGGATAATAATTTAGAATGAAAAATTGATGATGCAAACAGGAAAAAAAAAAGTAATCAATGAGGGTTAAGAGAATAACCCTCAAATATAGTCAGTTATATTCAGTGTCAACATGGGATAAATGATGTGCAGCAATTTAATGTTTTGAGTATTTGGAAAGTTTTTCCTCACAATTAGAAACACTAAAAAGCACATTTTTCTTTTGCATATTACTAAGAGCAGAATTACGTAATACTATGTATGCTACAACTACAGAGTGTGTTAGAAGACAAAAAACACGGTGAGGTCCTGACCCCGCTCACCTGATTCAAGCAGCAGGCCCAGAGAATTACACAAAAACAGAGCTCCTGCCACAGATAAGGCAAACAGAATTGGACTAATAAATTGCTTTGGTGTTGTCTCCTTCCATAAAACATTTTTCATGTTTTAAGGACTACTTTACAAAGGCCACATTAAATCATTTATTATCTCACTTGCGATTTAGAAACCCACCAGCTGAGAATCTCAGTACATACGATAATAAGCAGTGCTTCAGAAAAACACTTTTTTCTGAAGACTAGGGAGAAATAGTTTCTAAAGAATAAACACAGGACTATCAGGCATACCAAAACAAACACAGTTACATTTTATGCTGTTAATTTTGCTATATTGTAAGTGCCCATTAAAGAAAGACTATTAAATGTCTAACAAAGGAGATTTATTTTTACTTTCTTACCTATAAAAGGGATTTAACTGTATCTCTCTTTGAAATGCTACCATCCAGTAGTATTGCAGAAATTTCCAGCATCATATGCCTATGTGCTAAAGAACAGGTAAAGGATTTCCCAGAGCAAAACGATAGCTAGGCAAATGTTCCCTCTAAAGAGAATGTATTGATATATGGAGGAGCATGCAATAATGCACTTATCCAGAAAAGAAGGATCGGCACCGATAAAGAAATAAAGAGCTTTTATTTATTGTCTCATTGCCATATTAAAAAGTTCGCTTGTTGTCACTTTATTTGAAGTGATACAATAGGCCAGGTAATTGTATTCTCAAAACTCTTACCTTAAAAAGAGACACTTGAACCACTTTTTGAACTGAAATTTGAAAATAATTTGAAAAAAATATATGCTACCTGATAAAAATATATTTAAAACATAAGTTTTCCAGCAGTACGCCAAGACATTTCTTGTGTTGCGCTACTTCTGAAGAGAACAAAATCAATTTAACTGCTAGTTTTAATGGTTCTTTTTATTAGGCATAAACAGCTACTTGCCCAACAGAATGTACAATAAATACACCTATAGATAGCATGTATTAATTTGGCTAGCATAATTTACCAAAGTGTGTATGCTTATGCTCAAACGGATGTTTCTCTGCTTCACTTGTGAGAGCAGAAATGACTTAGCCCCTGCAAGGTGAGGCTTATCCCCAGAGAGAAGCCGAAGGACAGTGACCGTGCAAGTAACACCTGGGCCAAAGACACCTTTAGTTGTGGACAGCCTGGACTGTGCCAGGCTGCTCCGAAGGAAAACAACGTTTAATGGTTTACACCATTAAAGCAGGGTACCAGGGGAAAAAAAAAAAAAAACTTTGCGAGGTAAGTGTGGTTATAATGCCTGCATAAAAATTTACGAGAGTTTGCTCCTTTCCTTTAAGGTATTGCTAG
>NW_010587193.1:81436-115348 GCF_000705375.1 Tinamus guttatus | reverse complement strand
CCGCCCGGGAGCCCTTCCGCGCCCGCCCCCAGCCGGGCCCCGGGAGCGCGGGGAGGCCGCCGCAGGCCCCGAACCGGCTCGGTCCGTGCGAGGCGGCAGAAAGGCCCCAGGTCCCCTGCTGTGCGTGCGGCCTTGTCTGCTCCGGCGCTGTACTCGCAGGCCCGCCTCCTTCCACGTTTCCTTCCAAAGCCCAAGTTTCTCCTTTGGTTTCTGCTTTTAAGTCAGATAAGATCAATTATGTTTTAGGCCAGCGTTTCATCAAACGCAGCATCATTGAGGCCGAGTGGCCTTACGGAGTGGAGGATGAAAAACATCGTAATGCCTTCATCTCAAAATCCCCAAGTTATGTCACACGTGGTAACACCCACACGGTACATCCCTGTGGAAAAGCACTCACTTTTGCTGTCGAGACTTCTCAAATCAATATAGCTGACCTAATTAAAAAGCACGCGGCGCGCAGAGAGAGGCACAGTGTGGTTTGCTGGACTAATTGAAAGCCAAAATTAACTTTTCTTGATCTCTACCTAGAAAGACTAGAAATGCCTAATTTCACAGAAAAGTCACCTCCCTCTCTCCAGCCTCTGTTCTCTCTGCATTTTAATCCTAAGGATCATAATTATATTTAAATCATAAAGGCATTATTCTTTAATGTCTGAGAAACTGGCATGGGTGATGAAAAGATGATAAAAGGGCAAACTCAAACAAGATTTAATGTACTTATAAGCCTAGAGCAAGTAACAATATAGCAAAGAGACTCTGGTAACAAAGGTTCACTTTATCAGGTAGTACCTTTACTGTCAAAATAAGTAAAATAAAGGCACAGTCCACCAAAAGGAACGGTTTAATTAGGGGATTAAAGCTAAACAGACATTGGATACCATATACCTCTCTGCTTTGATTAGAACAAACCAAAAATAACATAATATAAAACAACATCTTAAAGCAGGGACAGGCAGAAATTTGCAAACCATAGATATGTTTATTGAGGTTTGATATAGAAATGATTACTATCCAGATCACTCAGTATCCAGAAAAATTCCAAAAGAAGAAGAAAAACATGAGGAGAAAGCATCTGAGACATTCCGTTCCCCCCATTTCCCTTCCAGCTCTTAAATGATGGACTTAAAAGATTCTGAAAGACTGTAAAAAAGTAGACGTGAGCATACATGTGGCTGCTCACCAGTGCTTGAAAATCTAGGAGGCATTTTAGAAAAACACAGCTTTTCTTCCAATGGTGGAAGGAAATCAACCCTTTTGTTCTACAATTTATTTATTAAAGCAACAGTCTTAGTGTAATAAAGCACAATTCAGTTCAGCTTCTCAGGCTGACATAGCACCTTTTTCTCCCCTTTGGAGAGAAACAAAACCAAAAGGTCTCCTCCACCCTGGCAGAGCACTAAGACTAGAAAAAAATATATACATTTTCCCCTCAATTCCTCCCCACCACTATTGCTCAAAACGGGATCAGAACAAAGACTGCACTGGTGTAAGGTTGCTGGAGAGACGTAGTCAGGATGAGATCAAAAAAGGAGTGCCAAAGCACAGTTAGACCTCAGATTGTCCTAATGGTTACTGTCAAGTCTCACCAGCACCCACTCCTTTCTCTGCCAGAATCAGAGTAAACATATGAACCTGGGTCTGCTGTCTTAAGGAGACATCCTTCTTTTGGGAAAATAAACTACTCTGAGATGCAATTTTGTGCAACACATAATCCAATCTAACCGTGGTTCACTGACCAAACAAGAGGGCTCTCCTCTTTCCTCCTTCCTGGTCCCAGCAACACATTCCCACTCTGGCATTGGGTTTTATGATACTGGGTGGTAGAGTAAGATCAATTGGCAGCCAATCCAACAACAACAACAAAATTTTCTTTAGATTAATGTGCTGACTGACCCTCTACAGACACACAGTTGTTTGACCCAACACAAGAGACATTCAAGCTCCCAGCTTAAAAAAATCTTTACTTGAAAACAAAAAACAAACAAACAAAAAATAAATTTAAAAAAAAAGGAGAGAGAAAGACCAGGATAATGTTCTCACCTCTCTCCTGCAGTTATTTTTTTATTATTAATTATTGTTATTATTTTAATTCCCTTCCAACCTTCAAAATAAATGAAGGGAAAACTCTGATTTTAAATTTAATTTTCACAGGGTTTCCCAGCCTGCTACCTTTTTAGATAGAATAGAGAAGACCAGCAAATAAATCTTTCCCCCTCCCCCCCGCCATGAGTAATACCCATAATTACCAATAGGAGAGCTCCTGTTTATCTGTCTCTTAGGAATGGAGATTGCTTTAAATTATTATGTTATTGAAGTAACTTATGGTTTGAACCTGTCCTCTTGATAACTAATTTTGGACACCAAAAACCTATTCCAGATACCATTCAATCAAAAGTAAGTATTTTGTAAGAACCATTTCACAAGCCTTAAAAACAGATATTCCTACTGATTTGAAAGGACTATTTTGTGTGACACTTTTTTTAGAATTGTATGTAGACTAGAAAATTTCCATGCTTTTGAAAAACAGAGAATTATAGTCAGCTATGTAATAAGTGTTCCTACTTCTGGTAAGCCAGTATTAAGTCACTCAGTCGTATTCAGTCTTTCTTATTTCAGCTAGTTGTTTTTGTCATCTAAATCTTCATACCTATCCCTGTATGTATTTCTGGGATGTTTCTTGGAAATCACTGTTTACTGTATAATCCCCTCTACTTTGCTATTCAGCATCTACCTATAACTGATGCTGGCAGAATAAGCAGGCAAGTAATTAATTATATTATTGGTACCCATTGATGACTTACAAGGAAAAAAAATGCATAAATTGTATTCGAGACACTACTAGCCAAAACCAAAGGATCCCCAGTGTGATTTGCTTTGGTACCCAGTCAGTGATGGTGGGGAAGCATCAGAAGAAGCAGCAATCTGTTCTATACTCTTCTTCCCATAGTCAAGAAATGAAAGTCTAGATAATGTTCTGTATTTCAGTGTACCTTACATATCACTAATCTTGCACACAGAGCTCAAAATCTGGGGAACACGGAGCTGAAGCATTTAGTAACAGGATAAGCCATGAACATGATAACCTACCATATGATTTCTACACCTGCAAGTGAAAAGTCGTATTTCATAGGTATGAACTACCAGTTATCTTTGGCATAGTTAGAATAATCTGTCTTGCTTTCAAAATCTTGTCTGTCTCACTTTTATAAATAACAGCTCAAGTAGACCAAACCTGATTCTCTTCAAATGAAACCTCATAATTGTGTCAGGTTATATAACAGTTCTGTATATGTCCAAGAAACCTGTTAACCTGCTATATGAGAAAGCTCACTTTTTTTCTGATTGAACTTCATTTGAATCCAGCCTTCCAGAAACACGAAGATATTATATTACCCTTCCTGTTATATATCTCCCATAGTCATTGCAGTCTCTCATTTTTCTACTGAAATCATGTAATTAAATAATGTGGATATGATTACTTGACTTACTTTAGGAGAATAGGTCATCACTAATACTTTGATGTGATTATGAAGCCCTGTATCTTCAAAGGGACAAAACAATAAAAAAAAAAATGCTATATGCAAAGTCAATTATTTCCTATAATCTCTCAATTTTCATAATATAAGGACATTACACAAAGCCCATTAAAAGTAAACTACATCTATTAATATACAATAAAAATTATTAAAGGAATAAATGGGTTGAAAACGCACACTGTTAACATTATAGTCACATGCTGTAGGTCCCCTCAAATGACATTATAATACAAAAAGCTGAATAAAAACCACATATTGACCATGATGTATATCATTTCAATTTGCAAAATTCTTGAACTTCAGAGAATCATTAAAATCCTCTACTTCATTTTTTTTTTTAACAACATACTTCCAGAAACTTACAGCCTCTTCATTTCAAATACACTTGATACAAACAGTTTAAAAACTATCATTTTTCTTTGAAGGTAGAATATTACATTACAATACCTACACAGGCAGCGCACAACTATAGTATTATTTTAAAAAGAAAGAACTTATTAAATGCTTTAAAATGTGCCCTGAAGAAACTTTCATAAAATTTAATAAACTGTAAATTCACACAAGTTTTGTTAAATCCCGTTTTAAACGAGTTGCATACCACAAGCTATATTTAACACATCTTGTTTTCTTCTTCACAAATACACATTCCCGAATAGAAACAACAATCAGTTTTCTGAAGTTTTAGCAAGTAGTGTTATAAATTCTTGTTGACTAAGTAATTGTGAGTTTGTGGTGCAACGTTTCTATCTAATAATTCACAACTTTCAATTGACATTTATTTGTTTCTCTTATCTTCAGTAGTAGTGATTTTTATTACTTCTATACATATTATACATTGCCTAAATTCCTTTGCTTATTTTTGTTCTTGTGGTAATTCAAACAGAAAATAAAAGTGGAAATCTTAGCTTGTTTTTTAACCTCAGCTTCCTAAAAGTTTCCCTGAATCCTAGATGAAAAATTCTAGTCCCCCCCAAACAGTTCTGACTTTAAGACACAAGTTGTTTGAAGCCTTACGTGTCACAGTAAATTAATGGAAATTAATCTGCATTTCTTTACACAATTTCAAAATTTGTTAATAGTGCCATTCCCCAAAACAAACAAAAAACCCCCTAATACTTAAGGCAAGCTCTTCTGATTTTTAATCCCTTTTCCTCCAGAGCATTATCCAAAGCATCCCACACTTTCTTTTCCTTTCTGCAGGCAATCCAGGATGCAATTGCCAAAGTTCTATGTCACTCCTAAAAGTCTTAGTCGCCTTCGAGTCTGTTCCCAGCCAATCGCCAAGACAACAGGTCATGGTGATGAATGAGAGATCTGACCCAGAGCCAATTCACTCAGTCACCAATTTATATTGGAATGACAAGGTAGGTATATGCCTAGAATTTCCCATCAATACATAAAATGTTAATAAGACTCGTCACCTGTAGTATCTCAACCCTTTCCCTAGTCAAGTTGCTCATTGCTCAAGTTTATCAGAATTGATATCACAAGCAGTTTTAGCTCACCTGCTCATCGTTTCCTATTTCAAAAGGATGTATCTCTCCCCTCTTAGCAAATGAAGTATTTTGCTTCTTGGGATGGCAAGTCTCTCTCCTAAAGTCTACTAATTCTCAAACTCGGCTATGGTCTCGGTGTTTACTTAGGACAGACAGCAGGTACTTCTCCAAACTCTCTTTGACCTGGACAGCAAGTTCAGTTTCATCTAAAATTGTAACTTCTTGAGCAGATGGTCCTGTGCTACTGTTATGCTGATTTTGCTAAGTGCTGTCCAGACACCTGACCTGAGCTCAAAAGTCACTTCATTGGGGACCAAGTGAAGAATCATAAGCTCAGCCTGAGCTGTTAAAGGATCAGCTGAAGTTTCTGATGACAATTCTCCTCTACGATACTAAGCAGTCTAGAATAGTCTTCTCGTACCTTTTTGCTATAGATTTCTTCAGAGATTAATACCATGTTTGTCAAGTTGCTTTAGTTAGAAAAGGAGTAGAGCCCATAATCCACATCTCCTCATCCTACTAAATTCTCACTAGTCAAGACTGGCCATGTCCAGGTGCTCTCTTCTGATCTTATTTGGGCAGGAAGCTACTGGGGCCATCCCCGCTATAATAAGTCATCAGCTGCACTGGTATTTACCTCAGTGCAGCATTGCTTTCTTCATTGGTTGAAAAATAATAATAAAACCACAACTGTTCAGTCCCTTTCCTTACAAATACACACCTAGCTAAGTGGGTGCTAAATGATATATTCTCATTATCATTGTCAGGAAAGTAAACAAATTCCAATCAGTAAGATTATGCTATACCAAAAAAAAAAATCTAACAATGCTTTTACAAAATATATCAAGTCTAGTAAAAAAAAAAAAAAGTACGATTTGCCTGAAGTAAAAGCAATATTGCTGTTTTAGTTTTATTTTTTCAATACATGCTGATTTTCTAACAAGGTAATAACACAACTAAAAACATTTCAGACAAAAACTGTGCAGAAAATAAGCTGTTAAACTTCTTCAGAATAGCTAAACACCAGAAAAATACATTTGCTAAAGAGAAGGCTAAGAGTCCATGTTAAGCAAGACCCATTTACAGCCAACTTTTTCCTTGGTAAGCTTAAAAAACAAAACAAAACAACAACAAAAAAAAAAATAAAGGAGCTCTCAAAGAGAAAACACAAACAAGCAAGCCAGTCTTCTTTGCACTCTATTTAAGTGATTAGGTATAAGCAGAACAGAATAAAAATAATACTGTATTACCTTCATGTCGTGATGTCAAGGATAAAATTCTCTCCAAAGTCACACATAGGTAAATAGAGGTATTTTTTTTTTAATCTTACCTTCAAAATATTTCTATAACTCACCAATTTTCTATTTTTGAGATTATAAAGTAAATTTAAGAATTATGAGTAGTACTTAATTGTAAATAAAATAATGTATTATATAATCACAGTTATGCAATATTATCCTCCAAGAATTTGTTTATGTTTTGTGAAGACTGTATGCAATGCTTTGAGGTTCTGTAACGTATTATATTGCATTAACTGTTTCTAAAACAACGGTTCAAAGCTTTATTCATTTTCCCTCTTAACAATTTTTTTTCCTCGAGCTGAATTGAGCCTACAAAAGCAAACTAAACAAAGACGTGTTATCCTTTCTCTGATCTTTGTTCTGATCATGAAGATTTTAAACAATATTAGTCTCACACATAGCAAATTACTGCTTGTTAACTACTGTTGCCAGCCGTTGGGGTATGTCTGCCTTACTATATCAGTTTGACCCAGCTTCTAGTGCTTAATGGTCCTCTAGGCTAAAAGCGAAAGCTGATCCATCAGGCTTGCATTAGCATAGAATAACACTCAATGCTTATTGATGTGCATGCAGTGTAACTACCACCCCCGGCACCTAGCTCAGTCCATTATTTTCATTTTATCTCAAGTCATTTGTATGGTTGTCTGCCCCAGTTAAAGCTACGGCAAGACTGGTACTTAAATGAATTTGTGAGAAAGGAGACAAATGCCCCCTGAACTTCAAGCACTTTTCTATCATGACTTGCTAACATAAAATATACTAGTCCTGTTAGGTCCACTTAGCAAGCATGTCTAGAATGGCCTCAAGTAGGAAAAAAAGAATCACTTAGGCCTCTATCAGCTCCAAAGGCTGATGATTAAATGTTGGGAGGGTGGTGGGCAGCAGACTGCTACTGTTGGAGGTGTGATTTTTCTCAGTGTGATCTTTTTAAAACGCTGTTTGGACTCTCCTCAGAAGCCTCTCAGAGAAACTTTTCATCTTTACGACATTTATATTTTACCTGTTTTAAGTACCTGGCTTTCACAGAACATTATGCATTACTGTTAAAAATGCTGTGTTTTCATCACAGTGAAATCAACATGTTATAAAAGAAAAAACCTGAAACTTGGGAGGTGTGCATTGTATAATTAGCTAATAATAAGCTAATAGAAAATCTTTTGAAACAAAGCATACAGTATAACAAACTTTCAGAACATGGCAAAATAGTCACAAAGCATAATCATTGCAACCAGCACACAATGAATATTCATCATCTATAAAACATTAAGACAACTATAAAAGAGTTTCTAAAGCTTCACTTCATGTCATTGCACAGAAAAAAAAAAAGTCTCCTGCATTTTTTTCAAGGAATTTTATAGTTGAGGATTGGAAAACACAAAGAACAATTGCAAATGTTAAACATATCTTGATTTTGAAGGGTGATCACTGACTATCAGTTATCAGTGCATTCCCTTGAATGGATTAATATTTACTAAAAGTATTCTTTTCTGAGCATCAATTCAAATATTTTGTCATTAAGTCATTAACCAGTCTCTCTTTCCACATGGCTTGGGAAGCTTAGCAATTCGGGAGAAATGTATTGGTTAAGCAGCAATAATGTGCACCATAATATATCATATGGTCAGTTAGACTAGCCAAAGATCCTTACACATTTCTCTTCTCACATAAAAAAAAAAATCACACTTGTTAAATGCATCTAAATATATGTGTAATTTTACAAATTTAAAAATTCAAGGGGAATCGGTTTAAGAAATAAATAATATGCTATAATGCCAAAATTATCAAATTATAATACTCAGACTAATGCCCCAGCCCTTCTCCTCTCCCATTCCAAAAGTATTACCTCCCCATCCCAATACTAGTGAATAGCAGAATGATTATCCAGAAGCCCCTCCGATATCCAGTCAATTGGTTATTTCTAACTTAAGAGACGTGGTGGACTGTTACTATACCACTGGAAAGGAAGAAAAGCAAAGCATGGGGAAATTGCAGTAAGTTTTAAAACATACATATTTTAAGAGAATATTGTATAAGGAGAGGCCAACATTTCCTCCTCCAGGCTGGGGAACCTATAGAGCTGGCTGTTTTCCAGCCAATATGGGATTATTCTCCCATCCGTGAGCCGCCGGGACACGTGTGTAAGCAGGACGTTTGTCAGAGCACACGGTCCTTCTCTACGGCAGTCACACTAGAAATGGGAAAGCCTCAGGGACACTGTGCTTTGCCTTTGAGATCTGATGTGTTCTAGCAGTTCTGAGTTAGGGTCTTGATCACTGTAATGCAGACAATGCTCACTATGACTGCAGGAACATTTCAAGAAGTTCAAGAAGTTTTGCTAAATTATCTAGAGATGAAAGGGTGAGGACAAATAGAACTGTGTGTGCTCTACAGTGTTTTTGTTCCCTCACGCCTCTCTTTTCAGTAAAATTAAAATATACATATGCTGTCCAGGTAATTAAAATAACTGCTTCTATGACATTCATGGTATTTCAAGGCATCCAAAGTGCTTATATGAGATTTATAAGTGCTGTTATTTATGGATAAAAGGAGAAAATAACAACAGAGCAAGAGGGAGAAAAGAACTCAACTATACTAGGCCAAATGCACATCCGTAAATGCTCCTCAAGGCAGAATTCCATTATACACATATAAAATATTCTGTCAACAAGGAGTTCCCTCTACTGACAATAACATTTGCTTCAGAAGATGACACTGTCACAAAACAGCTATAATCAGCCATAGGTATTTTGATGATTTTCTTAACAGAGTTCAGACACTTTATTTTAGTCTTGCAGAATAGCTACTATGCTTGGACTACAAACACACAGAGCCTAGAGAAATGAAACAGTAAAGTTACTTTGTGCTAGAGTGGTAGAAGTAAAGTACAGTGTAAGGCAGAGTGACAGCAGTCCTTCTCCAGCATGACTGTTTGTTGAGCTATCAAGCAATGCTGGTATTTGCTCTTTACAGAGAGAGTTATGTGCCCATCATCATAGGGATTTGTGCTATGATTACAGTGGATACTGAAAAGAATGATTGAGAAGCTGTTTCACAAGAGCAGACATAACTGGAGTACGAGTTTTTGAACAGTAGCAGCATTCGCTCTACTTAGAGAGACTGAGTTCATAAGAAAGAAGAAAAGGGAAAATGTTCCAAAAATAACAGACTTTTGCACATGTCATGGCTGAGGAGATATTATTCCACCAATCTAATTAATTTAGGACCTTTTGTTTCCGATTCCTGAAATAGTTGTCCTTTGTGTTAGATTCTTCCCTCACACACTAACATTTGGGACTAAATCACTACTCAGCTATTCACATCCCGAGATGGAGTCTGTGAACATGTTGGTGCTTGGCATGGAAGGGAGAGGGAAAGGTGGGTCACTAAGTGAATGCAGTACTTATTAAGAGGGAATACAGAATTCCTTGGCCAAGTTCCGCTTATCACAGTCCCTTAGAGGCTCACTGTGTTATTGCACATTCCCTCAGAGGCAGGGCAGGATTTTAGACAGCCCAACTTAAGCACATACTTAGGAACTCTACTACACTATATGAGATAGCTTACTAGTAGTCTCTAAATACTGATAAATAAATAAGCTATAACCCTCAAGACCAAAGTTCTCCAGGTCTCCAGTGAAATAGAGTCAGTATGATTAGGAGGTATGCAGACAGAGCTCTCCTACATTCAGTCACCTGGACTCTGACAGTCATTTGAAGACCAAAGGTCAGTCAGTTAGCCATTCAGTCACACATTGCAATACTTTTGCACTTTATCAGAGATAAAGTAGTCCATTCCCAGGTAGCCTGCTCTGCACCTGCTGACCAAACACCGCACACATGATGTGGAACATAAGAGGCAGGGGTATATGTTTCTTTTCCCCTAAAAGCTTCAAGCAAATTCATGAAGTCAGCCGACTCCTCCAGTTAACTATTCTTTCTAAAAATTTCTTCACAGAGGTTGCAATTTGGTTCTTAATCCTTGCTCTTTCAATTGAGGTTATCAACAAGGGTGCCAATTAGTACACACTGTAGTACTCCACATGATGTACAAACCTAACCCACAGAGAACTGCAGGGAAATGCATTGCAAATATATCCTTCATAATTTTTCCCAAGCATTAACATGATGATTTCATTATACTATGGGGTCAGAGAGTTCTCCAAATATTTAAAAGAAAAATTAGTATGAGCTCTAGTGCTTAAAATAGACAGAGTCAAGGAGAGAAAACTATCACATTTTCTTTGTCTTGTCATCGTTCCTCTGTAATGATTTTCTTGAATCAGCCAACCTGCACACACAAATAAATGAGAAAACCCCAAAAAAAAAAAAAAAAAAAAAAAAAAAAAAAAAAGAATACAGACTAGTTGATGTTCATTGGGTATTTTACAGAAAGATAATCCTAACAGCAATACTATTAAATCATCCCCACACACTGCCATAATTATACAGCACTGTAATACTCTCCCCTTTCTTCTCAAACCCTGTGGGAACTGATGAACTGTAACTGTGCTGAATCAAGGTTCCCCAGTTTCTCCTCCAACAAACCAGGTGGGGCTTTCTCAAAGGAAAGAAGATTAGGCTCTAGAACTCTTTTCTGTAGGCTTGCCATTGCAGAGTGAAAGCACTGAGACCAGTGGGCAAAACTGCATGCGAAAAGCATGCAAGCACCTCTCCAAAATAACCTGCACGAAGGAGTTGCGTGGTGCATTGAAAAAATTATTGCACATACTGGACCTTGACATCACTGCTTCACTCCATGAAGACATAACCAAGCTCCTCCAAATAAGATCATACTAAATAGATACAGTCACATCACTTTGGTAAAAAAGCTCATTAAAACTAAGTATCAGTAAATAAACTAGAGCCAACTATAAAAATGCAGTATATTGTCTGTTCACAAGGTAACAAAGGCAGGAGCCAGAGGGAAAAAGGGAGACAGAAAACCAGGGTAGCAAGGATTGAGAACATAGTGTCACAGGGATTAACTCGGAACGAGGATAGATTTAGGAAACTGATTATTCCAGGGGAATTTGACATAATGGATGCAGAAAGTGAAGTGTTAAAAGATGTAAGAACTGGAATCAGGAATTATTAGAAAGAAATAAGCTGACTGATTGAAAGCAAGACGGAATTCAGCAATAAAAGAAATAATTTAGAAAATTCGCAATAGTTTAGAAATTCCCCAGAGGTAGCAGAAAAGGATGTGTGTGTCTACTTGCCATAATAATTTTGGAAAAGCAGGACATGGAATCATTTTTGAAAAAAAATATTAGAGTCAAAGTTTTGCATATCCAACAGGCTTGATTAAAATCACTGAGTTTACGATCACATTTTTACCTAAAAACCTGCAGTAAAGAGAGCTAGTCTTTCCTTCAGTGTACTTATAGAAAATGGAAGAGAAACACAGCACTGAAAAGAGAAGCATGACAGTTCTGCTGGAGCCATGAGCCCAGGAGGAATGAAGAGCAGGCACACATAAGGCTTATTCCCTGCAAAGGAAGTATCCTCCTCCTTGCCCTAAGGTTTCGTTGCTATTGATCCCAAGAAGTATCATTTGGACTTTTTCTTTTTTTTTTTTTTTTAAATCTCAATAGAGAATAGTCAGAAACAGATTTTAAACTTCTGTCTTTTTATTTTAATAGCACAGAGAAACTGGGGGAAGGAGGGCAGAAACGTTCCTCTTATTTTCTCAAGCAGAAGAATTGGTGGAGAATCACAGAGCAGTTGATTTCCAAAGATCCCTTCCAAGCTCATCTAGTCAAACCCCCCCATTCAAGCAGGGTCACCTAGATTATGTTGCATGGTACCCTACCCAGATGACTTTTGAACATCTCCAAAGATGGAGAACCCTCTGGGCAACCTGTTCCAGAGTTCCACAGCAGCCTTGCAGAGAGGTGAGGTTAGCTCCCTCAACCAGCTGACACAAGGGCACATTGGTGGCTCATGGTCAACTCCTCCACCAGGACTCCCAGGTCCTTTTCTGCAGAGCTGTTTTCCAGCAGGTCAGCCCTCAGCCTTGCTGGAATCATCAGACGTGCTGAGGTACACTCTGTCCCTTCATCCAGGTCACCAATTACTAAGCTCAACAGAATTGAAGCCCGTTTTGACCTCTGAGGAACACTGCAAGCTACAGGACTCCAACTAGACTTTGCGCCACTGATCACAACCCTCTGAGCTCTGCATTCAGCCCGTTCTCAATCCACCTCACTGTCTGCTCATCAGGCCTGTACATGGGGAGATCTAACCCAAAGATGAAGGGAGGGATGGCTGCAAAAAATCACTGCTTACATTTCCGTCCATCAGTGTTTGCTTAGTGCTGTTCCTGAAGGCTGGCCCTCAGCAAACACTTCACATAAGCAGAAAGAAACCAGAATCTCATTCGCTCCCCAGTTCAGTAGCCAACTGAGATAAGGAAAATGATAGATGGGAGCCTGCTCTGAATTTATAGATTTCTACCACAGAATACGTGCAACTTGACAGCTACTTTCTCTGTCCCTTCTTTTAGTTTGTTATTGACTGGCACTTAAATCTCTCTTGAAGGGCTTAGAGAGCTACAGTTTTCATTTACTAAACTAATAGCTAAAAAATCAAGTTTGTGATTATAAATGCAATTCTAACACATTCTCTTCCTTAAGATTTCAACTTTATTAACAGCTAACTTCTCCAAGTGTGTTCTATCCTAAGGAGTGCAAGTTTGCGATTTTAACAAAATTTAGCTTTAGCTCAAGCACTTCACAATGTATTTAGTAAAAATGAAACAAAAAATGCTTGCTCCGTGAAGTCCATGATACAAATTTCTTTAAACTAAACTGAAATCCACTCTATACCGAAGACGACAAAAATTATGCCACTAGCTGAATTTCATTGCCAAGCTGTCAACTTGAATTTCTTCTGTTTAAAAATAGCTGTTCATTACATTCAGTAATGGGCTGTCAAAGCATTACAGCACTGAACCTATATCATACACAGAAGCAATTGGGCAATGTGCATTATTATGTTTAGATTACTAGCATTTTTACAAGACCCCTGGGCTAATTTTAAATGAGATGGTTGACTTGAACCAAATCAAACCCAATTTTATTTTACTTTAAAGCTACTACATATTTTCCATTTTTGCCTGACTAATTCTGGCCTTAATGGAAGTAAAACAAAAGATTTACTGAATGTGAATATACATTTACTGAATGTGAATATACGGTATATTTATCTCTTGTGTTTGCTTTCATGGATATATTTATTCCAAACAACATATGAATGACAAAAATACTCTATTTGCCAAATTAAATAATGTTCCCAGTGGTTATGAATCGGTATTGTTGTTCCTATGAATACATAATAGGTTGTTAGCAAAAAAAATCATGCCTGAAGCATATATGCACTAATATTTTAGCACAGTGAAATAATTAGAAATGTTTTTAAACTAACAAATGCATAACCTGTCTTAATAGCTCATGATATAATTTAGCATACTATAAAAAAAACTATAAAAAGGCACCTAGAAACCACAGTTGAAACATCCTTACACAGCAGGGTGTCATAAACCTAAAGGCATGCCAGAATGGCTCACAGCTATGGAGGAACCATACAGACTAAAACAAGATCTGATGACTTGCAAATATAAATAATGAATTCTAGGGCTAGATTACCGAGTTCTTTGTTTCCATTAATAATACAGTAGAATAATATTTTTAAAAATGTGTAAAAAGCTCTATTTCACTTTGCGAAATAAAAATTATATTTCTAGGTAAGGAAAACAAAAACATCACTGATGTGACTGAGTTGTTACTAACAACAGTTAGTAGGGTTTTACAGTTTCTCTGTTTACCAGGGGTTATAGTTCAGCTACAAAACATTTGCTCCATTATGAAGTTTGTCAGGCCAGGTTCCAGCATGAAAGAAAAAAAGAATCATTTATTAATCTTAATTAGGACTACGTAAATAGAGAGGCCTGCATACAAGACTTCTTGAGATTTTCAGCACCAAAAAATATCAGAGCAAGCAAAAGCAGTGCAAATGTACCAGTCAAGTGTCCATACAAAAAGCACCATAAAAAAAAAAGTGTAATCCTTTTGATAAAAATAACTAACAATAGACTTTTAGCTAAACAGACTTTCAGCCTGAAGCCAATATCCTACATTAGCATAAATGAGGATCAGCCCTACTCATCTGGATGGAGTTTCACAAATACAAACACAGGCAGGTCCCCAGTCCTCCCCATTGTGCCTGACTATCACAGTATCAGTAACATGATCTTTGGAGTACTTGGTGCAATAAGGGGACCTTTGAATAGCACTCTGCCCTAATTTTCCCTTTTTTCCCCCCTCTTTAATTAAATTAACCTACATTGACAATAGTCTTAAGTTTTCTTTGTACGTACACTTTAAACACCTCTGCTCCTTAGAAGTGCCAGGACTTGGAATAAAACCATAAAAAGGATTTTGTAACTTGGTAACTCAAAAAGGCTTGGTAACTCAAAAAGATGAGCAAAGGAAAGTGCAGAACATACTCATCTTTCTCCAGACCAATTTTTACATGATTTGACTACTTACAGAATGGACTGCTGCAACATCACAGCATAAAGAAATGATCTTTCCAAAGGAAGTACTCTGGGGCAGTCCTGGCCTACTTTGTAGCCCAAAACATTCTTTCTGGAATAGAGTCAGGTGGAGGCATTAGTGTGAGAAGTACTGAAGCTAGGAGGAGTATCAGTACACAGAACAATTAGGTTTGGTCTAGGCTGAGTCCTTCCCCCTTGTTTGCCCTTTTTTTGTTTATTTTTGATTGACATGTTTGAAAAGTAGTATTTTCAAATAACAATTTCAAATCCAAATGTGCAGTTAACAATACATTTAGTATGACAATCACTGCTGCTAACTTTTCAAACTCTTTTAAATAGTAAGTTCTTACATTGAAATTTAGGCTGAATAAACAATTTTTCTTCCTCTGAAAACTTGTTCCTTGATGCCTCATATACTCACACATTATGTGCCTTCCCAACTGGGTACTTAAGAAGTGCCATAACTTATGAACATGGGAAGAACTATGTCAAATAAATAAATAAATACACTTTCTAAAACACCACTACTGCCTCAAGAAAGAAGACTTTTAGACATAGGAAAGACAAAGAAGTTTCTGAAATTCTTATGCATACAGAAGTTACCTTTTTTTCCAACAAAACAGAGGAGACAATCGAGCACTTTGCAGGCTGATCACAGAGGACATCCCATTCACTTCCCACCTCTCCTTGTCCCACTCATCCAATCCCACGCATTTACTCCCTCCATTTCCCTTTCCCAAACTCTATCAAGAGTCCAACCTCTCCTTGAGCCAAGTCTTGTCAGCAGAAGTTAGCCCAACGTGCAGCCAGTTGGAGAACAGAATTTGATCCCCGAGTGGCCAGTTGTGATCACCTGTGTCTAAAACCCCACTGGAGCTGGTTGTCTCCTGGTGTACAAGGCCTCTGAGCTTGGGTGCGCCTGAAGTACAGTCAAAGCTCCTCAGCTAGAAATATTAAAATCATGACGTATTTTCTCAAACAACAACAAACCTTCCACTGTTTTGTTAAATCACTATGCTGAGTAAAGAAGCAAAAAGCCATGAAAATCCAAAAGCCTGCAGAAAAATAACAGAAAAAGGTATCGCTACAGAAAGTGTAATGTTATGTACAATAAACAAGTCTCTGATGCTTTCTATGCACCTTTTTCACTCATTTTGGAAAAAGCAGGAAACAAGGAAAATAAAGGATGAAATCTCCACAAAACCAAGGCGTTCTCAAATACAGAAAATACCTTTCCCTCAAGTAATCTGTAGTTTATGAAGGTAAGTGATGTCTAATACTGACATACTGTATGGTATAACCGTTCTTGAGTGACTGATAAGGAAAGGGATTTCTGATGGATTAGCTAGGTATGCTGTGCCTTGATAGAATGAAAAGATAAAATGATAGATTATATAATGTAGGACACAGAAAGCACTGAGTGAGAAGAATTGCTAAGAAAAAGGTAACACAGAAAAGCATTTACACTTACACTGGTAGAACACCGAATTAAATTGTTTATGGGTTATTTCCATTTTTTTCTTTTTCAACACTCAAAAACATACTATGTATTACCCTACCTTACACTGGTCTTTAGTCTTCAATAAATGCTGTCTTTTATATTAACATTTTTGCACAAAAAAAAAAAACTCAATAAATTAAAGGTTTTATGTTCATTCTACTTTATCAGATCATGACATGAAGACAATTTTTTTTTCCCCCGGTATACTCTGGACATAGTGCATTCATACAGCACCTCTCAAGCTCGGAGATCTCATCTATTTGCTCACTATAAGGTTTTTTGCAATATACAGCTCCTTTCCAGACACCAGCATATATGTTCACTGAGAGATTCTGTTGACTATTGAAAACGCTGTGAACGCCTCTGTTCTCACAGCATACTCAGTGACGCATTACAGATGCCTTTGGAAACTGATACTACGATATTTCAAATGACAATCAGCAAAACATATACACAAACAAGCTACAGAAAGGAAAGAACATGGAGACAAAAGAGAGCTGTAGTTTAAATACGGACAGGTGTTAGAAAACTGATGTAAAGATTGGCAACAAGAACTATAAGGTGAAAAATGAAGAGAAAGGGAAGAAAGAAGAGGGAGCAGCCATCTAAAGAGACATTTTGTAATTTAAGTTTCTTAAAAAGCAGCAGACAAGCAGAGCTCCCCTTCTTGCTCTGAGCCCCACCACACCACTTTACTTACCACATCTATAACTGTGATTCTGTCTCTCCTTTTTGGTCTCTAGTCAGAGATCCTCTGATCCTCTTAGTTCTACTTTTTCTTCTTCATCAGTGACCTCTTTCCAATATTTCCCAAAACTACAGGAATAGCATTTGCCAAGACATTACTAACTTTCTTTTCCTTATATTGAATGGACCTTTTTCTTCATTTTCACTCTTTGATGCCTCCGCAGATTTCTGTATCATAGGTCTTCTCTTTCTCTTTTCTGGGATCATATGCACATCTACGAAAATCCTTTCACAATGATATGCTGTTAATTTCTCATAACTTTATTAGTTCCTTTTTGAAGATTTCCTTACTATATTTCACCTCCACCTTGACAGTATTTTTAAGGTTCTCTCCTATTCTTCTACAATTTGTCTCTCAGTACCTCAATCCACAAACTCATGAGAATTCCCCTTTGGCAGACTCTACATGTTCTCCATCCTCACAGTCCTGTCTCGTCATTAACACATCCTCCCCCACGCTAGCTAGTACGCTATCACAAGAACAGCTTTTACATTCTGCCTATTTTTTTCTGTGCTTTCTCACACTTAAAACATTTGGTATTGATCTAATTGCTACATGCCACAACCTCAGTGTTGAATTTGAATTTAGAAACTCAGAATGGCATACAAAAAAAGACTGCCATTTTGTCAAACATGAACATTATGCTGTTATTTATTTGAACAGCTAAGAAAAAGGAAGAAGTTGTTGTTCACAATTCTTCTGATTTTGACAACATTAAAATATTCTCAATAAATGAGGAATGATCCATAAGAAATAATATATTAATATGTCCTCAAAACACTAGAGAAATAATCATAATAGCCAAAATTCATTATTTTACTTTTCAGTTACTAAAGTCATTGTGCTCTGGTTCATATTCAATATTTTTTATAATGACATTTGTAGAAATTACAAAATAAATCTGATTACTTAATTTTTGTAATTGAATATGCATATCCCACTACAAAGCAGCTGCATAGGCACAACAAGAGGATAAAGTAATAGACTATAATGAAGTGAAATCACAGGACAAGGGCATCCTATTTATTATATTATCTGTGATTTCCACAAATGTTTATCTGAATTTTAATTACAATATTGCTTCTTTTAATACACATAGCAAGGATATAAACTAATTGCATGTTTGTTTCTAACTCTGATTGCTTCCTATTAATCTGAGAAGAATTGCCGAGAATAGTCAAGGTCTACATTTGCTAACAAATTGTAAAATCAGCTTAAAAGGTCTGTGACTTTTTGAAATAAGCTTGAATCCTGTAAATTAGGAGCTTCATTCAGCAGTGTCATGCTCCATGCAGGTACATATCTGTGTGAAAGTAGAAACAAATTTTCATATGATTTCATATAGTTATTTTTAAAAATGTCAAGTTCAGCACAGTATGAACACTGCCCTAGAATTTGCTCTCACTTACATAGGTAAGAATATCTGTGTTCACTTCCTCAGAAAATAACCACAAGGAGGGCTCCAAGGAAGAGGAGGGGGGGGAAAAAAAAAAAAATGGCGGGCTGTCCACATTCGCAACTAATGCACTTATTTGTATGTACTATCTAATTCACATGTATATATACACAAGTACTCAGAATTAAATGATTGCACATAAACACTATTGCATATAAAAACTACTGTACGTGTGTGTGGTCATCATTAACTGTTGCCATTTAATGGCCAAGACAATGCTAACTCTTACTTTTTATTTTATAAAGGTCATTGAACATATATACATACTCATATATGATGTTCAATAGACTTTCTACGGAATTTTATCTAAAAATTATTAACAAAAATGCTTTGAAACAGCTTAAATGCTACTAAAACCAAAGAAAACACACTCTTGGAAAAGGCTTAACAATCATAAAGCAAATTAGCTTTTCCTTCCCCCACCAAAAAGGGAATTAGAGCTACTGTAGCATTCCTTAATTGATTGCAAATTTAAAAGGACCTCTGCATGGTTCTATTTTGTACTCAAGAGTAGACAAAGAACGAGTAAACATTTATCCAAAACAAAAGAAAATGTTTCACATGAGAAGCAATCTACCACTAGCCGAGAAGGGATATATGTCCGAGGCACTCATTGTTTAATTTCTTAAATAATATTACGGCATTTATGCTTGTGAATTTGCCATGTCATATTAAAACGTGCATTTACCCAACAAGTGTTTTCAACAGGAATACAGAAGTAATGAGAAGAAATCAAAATAAAATCTAAGTAATAGAAAGTTATAATCAGGATATTTTTGGTGAACAAAAGTATCAGCTCCTTTCCTCCCTCCTCTTTTTAACATTTCTAGTTTGTTGATGAACCAACCGTGTTTGGCATAATTAACACTAAGATCTTCAGAACTCAATGACTGAAAATAATTGCTTCTCTCTTTTCTTTCCTGAGTACGCTGAAGCCCAACCTAAAGATTTAGAGCTGACTGGACAAATATAAAGGATGTCAGAAACAGTGACCGCTGACATGCCATTCAAGGCACATGGAAGAGAGTTCAGGCTTGAATGCCTCTAAACTGCTCATTGGTAAGATCAGCTATCAGTGAGACACAGTGTAAGTCAGCACAATTCACTGAGCCTGCTATGACCTTAAAATCATTGCTCCTGGGGCATGTTCATCCACCAATTAGTTTATACGCTCACTGGAAATCCATTGCTCAGTAAATGCACTGGTCTCTCATTCCACGGTGTTGATGAAGTGTGTGTGATGGCTTTCTCTTCACAACTTGACCCCTAAAGCTGACCCATCTGGAACCAAAGTATTCATGCCACTTGAGCACATCCTTGGTTATCACAGACTATGATATTTTCTTTAAAAAACACCATTACTCACATTTTCTCTTCTTAGTTAAAAATGCTCTGCAGCCAATAAATTAAAATAAATTTTTTAGAGGGAAGAAATTTAGTATGCAATATTTTGAAGTACATCTGTACAGGGTAATGAACTGATGTAAAGATGATTTCTGTTAAAACTGGTGTGAAAGGCATAAGCACCATTCTACTTGGAGTCAGTTTTTAAGCCCAAGATTAATTAATCCTAGTAGATTTCTTTTGCTATGAATACCATGACTTTTTAAACGTAGCGTGTTTATAACGATCATCACAGCACAATAAGAGGGAAATGTTGCTTTGGCATTTAGAAAAAGACAGTAGAAAATATTTAAATACACTGTACCTTTAACCATGTAGTATTTTGCCTGTTCCTTTCTGTTCAGAATCCTCTTACCTCACTCCAGGCTCCAAGTGCACTATATCCACCAAACCCCAAACTGAAAATTAACTAACACGTAACAAATAAATAAAAATTGTAAGCAAACTCCTTCACCAGATTCCCTCCACAACCTAGGATTGTTTAATTTTCCTATCGGTTCTATTAACGCTTATTAATATGGACAGTAAGAGCTCCTGCATAGTAGCAGCACCATGTAATAGGATACCGTAAAAAAAAAAAAAAAAGCTACTGTGTTACTGTATGTTCTGCAGACAAGTAGTTAAAAAAAATGCTTATGAATATGTTTTGTCAAAAAGCAACTGTATTGACTTTTTTTTTGAAAAAAATCAGCTTTTGATGAAATTAGAAATAATTTTGCCCTCTATTCTGTGAAAGTAGTTTTTTTTTCAGTGGAAGTTATGGAAGTTAGAACGTCTTTTTCCTTCTACATTTCCCCTGCTTCTTTTAGTAACAACATGGAAAGAGGAAAGACAACACAAACCAAATCTGTATATACAAATTCTAAGTAAAACAAATCCAAAGATGTTATATTACTTATTTTGGAGAAATCAGAATGACTAGCAGTAAGACTTGTCAAGCAACCTGAACATAATCTTTCCTGCTCTTTTTAATGAGAATTTCAATTTAGCTGGATGTGGAACCTCTGCTATTCCAATACAGACAGTGTCACAAAGCTTAACAAAAATTATAACCTGATTTTAAAGACATATTAATAAAAATAGCAAAATTATTGAGTAAAAATAGATGAAAGATAACCTACCTTGCTAAATTCCAGAAGCTAATTTTAAGCAGAATCAGCTATGAAAGGAAAAGTTTATAATAGCTCCTGTTCTTACTTAGATACATGACCGAAAAAACTGTAAAGAATGACAGTGAAACCTAAGAAAGACAGAATGGTCTCTTATCTAGAAATAGAGTCATAAAAAAATGCAAAGCTAAAGATATAGCCAGAAAAACTCAGAATAGGAATAAGATGCTCATTTTAATTAAATATTTAACTATTGGAAATACTTATACGGAGAGCTAGTTGATTATCAATCTCTATGAGGCTTTAAATTAAATTTAGTTGTCTTTCTAAAAGCTGTATGCCAATGTATCAAAAAAATATGCATTTAATATAGGATTTCCCAATGGCTCAAACTTCCAAATTACAGCAGTTGAGCTAGTTACCAATCATGCTAGTCAGTAACTGCATACCTCTTCACTCAGGTAAAAGTAAAACTTGATCACAGTATCACAACTTATCACAGGTACCTGATTATAATGGTTGTCAATGCTTTAAGTGGAGTTTTAGACCTACACAGATCACAGAAATGTTGCCAAGAATGTAAGCCACTCAAGACCTCAACATATGGAGAAATGCAGAGCTGTAAATGTGGTCCTTCACTTCAACCGACACTGTCCTAAATAAAGGCTTACAAGTCCTCCAAGCACTGGGATAGAGGCCAAGAACGTTCGTGTTGTCTTGCTTCTAGATCCCTTCCTTCCCTCTCCTCCCTCTCCTGACCAGGCGCTCCTGTAAGACACAGGCTCTGCTCAAGCAAGCCACTACTTGTTGGGCACCTCCTTTGGGAAATCTATTTAACTTGCAGAAAATTAACCCAGCAGGAAAACTACCCACTTCTCTGCTGTGTGTGCAACTCGCACCAACCCACAGAGCAACATCAAAGACGGTGCAAGAGAGAAGAGCTGACTGCGCTGCTAGCAAAGGCAAAGGACTAGGAAGAAAGGATGAGCAGAAGCAGAGACTCAAAACTTTCAGCTCCAAATCTACTGAATCTGTCTACTGATTTTTTAATAAATATGGATGGAGCTTCATAGCTTTATTTAACTTGAGCTAACCATGGCCTTCTCTTAAAACAGGGTAGCCCTGTTCTTGCCCTCCCTTGGCCAGGAACCCAGTATCTCACCCTTTCCTTTGCAACTGCTCAGTGAACTGATTCAGGCAAAAATTACCTGGAACCAAACCAGAATCACAGTAGCAACATGATCTAGCACTAATTGCATAGTCCCGTAATTACTATATCTGACACAAAGACGAAGGTGAAGTCATAAAATTGGGGAGGGAAGAAAGTGAACCCCCTGGTTCAGTGGCAGGCTACAGCCACGTGAGATTTAGCATATAATGAACTCCTACACACCTCTCTCTATACTTATATGCTATAGTATGCAAATTTAGTACTTAAGATTCATTTCTGTTTTCCAGCTATTTTAGGTCATGTCAATGTTTTGTTATTTTGTTTTCTTTTCTGTTCTCCACCTTCCTGTGTCTTTCATGGGCATGTGATTTCTTGTCCTTGGTCCCTCTTGATAGGTGACTGTCAAAAGCTGATTACTGCTATATACTGAAGAATCATTTCTCTTAAAATTAGCTTCTTCCATTGTTAAGGAACCAGGCAGCACGAATGCTTCATTTCAAGCTTGTGCAAGTTTTATCCTGAAAACTATGTGCTTCATTGTCCCAGAGAAATAGAGCTGTCTTTGGTTGTTACGAACAAGGGCAGGCTCAGGAGCACTGACACTTGACCCAGTGCAGATCTTGCAATTTAACAGGTTGACAAACGGGAAAAGAATTTGTGAAAATAAATGCTAAAACTGCATCTGTTTCAGCAGATTTCAAGTTCTAACCTATTTCTAATTATTAAAAATATTTAAACATATTAATTCGTCTCACTATGAACTATTCTTTTCTTTAGGCTAAGTTTTTCATATTAAAATTGCTTTTTTTTTTCTTTTTTTTTTGCAATCATTCTTCTGAAGGAACAGAGTAGTATTACTTCTTCAATACTTTAAATCTTTTTTTTTTCTTCAATAAAAACTAGAAATTCAGAGGAAAGGTCTCAAATCATATACTTTCAACAGAGCTTTGATGCTTCCTATTCACATTAATTTGCAGATAGTTTTAGATATACATAAAAAGAAAGTAGGAGCTAGACTCTCCAATAACTCGTGCACATTCAACCTCAAGTGTGGCAGACATTGTGCAGTCCTATACTAATACAGTATTTAAGTTTACCAAAATACGAAGCCTTTAACTTCAGTTCTTGCGAGGCAGAGCTCTGAACAGAAAAATTATATCAAATTATATCAGAAGATCTACAACCTTCATTCTTAGTTTCTTACAAAACAAGACCTTCAACAGTGGTGGTAACACAAAACATGACAGAAAACAGGAGAATATGCTGAAATGCAATCTATTTGTAGGTCAGGATTATAAGAGTTTTTAATTTACTACCAGCTAGGAAGTAATTGCTATAACAAAGAAATAAAATTTTAAGATGCAGCAAAAATAAATCAGGAATAAAATAGGCCAATTGGTAGCAACAAGTAGGTTCCATTTTGATATGCAATGGAGCCTCACAATCAGCATATCTGGTCTGTATGGGGCAGTTATTAGATGAGACTCCCCCCTAGAAGATGGTTTCTTTAACTAGGTTGCTAGAAGATACCTGCACAGCAAGCATATTTTTTAATAAAAATTTATAAGCATGCAACAGTGTCCAAACAATGAGGAAACTGCTATAATCAAATTATAACACCAGATATAATTTTATTGTGATGTTAACCTAATTTAATTGTATTAGGAAAATATATATATATATAGCTTTTCAGCGAGTACCCTCCTGAATAACGGTACTCCTGATCCTTCAGAAATAAAACTGAACATCTGAACCAAGCATCTACCTGACATCAATGCTGTGTGGTTACTTCTTCTGCATTCAACAAACAAGTCATACTATCCTATGTTAGCTTAAACACTGTCTCTTTCTTTTAAACTTGTATATGCAATTCTACTGTGTAATACAAAGTTCACAAAGTAATAATTTTGTTGTCATTTGCATAATCTGTGCAGCTATGCCAGAGATTGGCCATTATAAAATTGCTTCCTGGCAAATTCATTCTATGAATCTAAGACAATATTAACTGGAAAGCAAATACAGGCTCTAAGAACCAAAATGAACTGAAAGGCAGCAAGTTGCTTTGTTCACTGTCACAGCCAGCCTGCTCTGCATGAGTAACCTTTTATTCTTATCTGACCTCATTGTGAAGGTGATGTCTTTCAAGTGTGGTGACTAAACCTGTTAAACTACAAATCAAGAGATGTACAGAATTGTTACAGAAGTAATAAAGAGCAGTTTAATGTAAAACCTACAATTAAATTCCCAAACTAAGAACCTCGCTCCAGGAAAATGTTAAATTGCTCTTCTTCAATACTGCTGATTAACATAATCAGAAAGAGACAGCACCTACAAGCTTATACATATGCTATCATTTTAAGCGTTTCCTTCTCATATTCAGTTTATGAGAAAGTACTGAAAGCCAATATATTGTCATATCAAACCTGCACATTTTAAAGTTTCCTTTAGATTATATTTATTAAATTTGCATGATTTTACATTAAAGTCAAATTTTAAAGTCAAATTTTAGAAGGCTACAGTCTATATCCGTATAACTAATCCAACCTTCCAAACCGGAGTTTAACTGCTACATCAGATCTGGGATAACATCTGGAGTCTGAACAATTGCCATTGGGTTAGTTTCACCGGAAAATTTCTGGGTAAGATTTCATGTTCCCTTTTGTAACAAAGAATTCTTGGTAGCTCTGGATCCAGTTACTGAGGGGAAAAAATAAACAGAAAAGGCAATATAACAAAACACTTTGTAAAAAATCTCACATCACAGGTCATTAACAAACAAAAAGAATCAATGCTAAGCCAAAACCTACTAAATAAATCTTCAGAAGACAGTTACTGCAGGCTTCTTTTCTACCATGCCACAGACTTTCCAGAAGTCTCTGGACAATCTTGCTCAATGTCTCTGTAAATCTCAATCTGAACAATACGTTTTCCTGGAAAAGGGAAATGTTATTTTTATTCAACAAGATCTCTGATAGATCTTTAGCTTCCAGTCTTGGTCCTACATGGGAATTTTTAGCCATTCAGCTAAAACTTGGAGATGCTGCCTTCATAAACAACAGCTCAAACATTGCCCTGAAGTGCTTATTTCGATGGCTTACCTCAAGTAACTGTTCCACTTCCTGTTTGTTCTCTAACTCCCATATAAATGAAAGCAACATAGTCATAAAATTAATGTTCTAATAGGCAAATCAAGATAAATACTCGCAAGAATTACAGAGCAGCTTCATCACGCTGCAAAAAAACCAGCAAAGAAAAGTATGAGAACAGTCCAATAGGTTAGATGAGTTGGTGAAGAAAATAAGGCAGTAATTTAGTGCATTTTTCCAAAGATATATGAGAGATTGGGAAGGGAGGCTCCTGTTCTTTTTCATCTGAGCTTTTTGCAAATTGCTCACTAAGAGTTTGTCAATTAAGAAGTTTCCCCAAAATAACTGTAATTATTTTATACTACTAAGCATTCTTATTGTACTTTAGCTTAATTCCAAACTGATTTTCTTACACAGTAATAATGTCAAGAGAAAAAAAATATTGTGGAATGATCATTGCATTTTCAATTAATAGCAGACTCAAAGAAATAAGCTCTAAACTTCTTAAAGAACAAAGAAGAACCAGAGCTGACAAAAGGAAGGAAGTGGGCTCCAATATTTTGGTGGTAATCACCTCTACTGTTCAAATTAAGCCTCAGATCAAACTGCAGGCACAATGGTTTTGAGCAGAGTGCACCTGACTGAAAAAGGAGCACAGGCTAAAATGACAGACTTGAGAAGTCTAAATTAGTTCATGCTTCCTAGCAGATGCCACTTACTAGAGGCATGATATTGCCAAAACAACCCAAGAGTAGTGTATACACAGCAGTAGGAGTCTAATTGACTTTACTAGCCTAGAAAATACCCTTACGGAAGACAGGGTACCCTCACACCCTTTTGAAAATACTGCAAAGGCTTCCATCTTACCTCTCAGAAGCAAAAACCATAACACTTTGTGCTGCCACCCCTCTGCTGAAGGGAAAGGGCCTCGATTTCCTGGTGCTTCAGCAGGTCCCAGGGGCAGAGCGCCCGGCCTGCCCTCGACGGTGCGGAGCACAAACCACCACTTCCACCAACACCTGCCCAAGGGGAACGTGGCTCATACAGCAGACGAGACGGCACTGGAGCAAGCCGGAGAACATGTGAACACACCAGAGCCTACAGGCTATTGGGGTGAATTTCCTTCTTAAACATTAAAAATCTCCCTAAGTCACAACATACAAATCCATACAAAAAAAAAAAAATCCATAGACTTTACTAGGGATCAAAGAAGGCTTCGGTCCATAAATTAATATCGTTCTATGCACATCCTGTTTCGTTTTGTCCATGTAAAATTCACGTGGCTCTGTCTTAAAACTTATATTGAATCAATAATTTCTCCAAGACTACAATGAAATAAACCTATGCTAATATGCTTGAAAATATAAATACTTAAGTCTTACAATAAATTTCCTAAAACTCTCATCCTGGACCAGAACATCCTTTTAATCCAGAATGACACTGTGACATTGAATTATGTGGGGTACTGCACCTACATCAGTGGGAAATATTTAATAATAGTAAATAAAATATTATAGGCTCTAGTGTTAGTTTTAAAATACTCTAAAATAAAAATGCAGCAAACTGAAATATTAAATGTCCCTTGAACCCTTTCTTAGACGATTAACTCTTCTAAAGTCATTTTAACTTTAAAAATATTAAGTGGCTTTGATAATGAATCCTTGCATTAGAGAAAATAATAAAACAGATTTTAGTATCTCTAATAAAAAATGATAGTGTACAGACATAACATAAAGCACATCTTATTCTTTTATTTTTAAGGAAGATACAACTGCACCAAGATAAAAGTATTATTTCCAAATGTATTTATTGCTAGAATCAGAGTGTTTTAACTGGGATCTTGAATGACCACCTAAAGTTTGCTAAACACTAAATTTATAAATATTGCTGCCATATTTCAGAAAATGCGCATGATCTTTTGGCCTATACTTTGTAAAATCATTACAATTTTTGTTTTATGACTTCACTGCTGCCAACTTACTCATTTGAATATCTTTAAATAAATTTATAATTTCCCCTCCATTCCAAATCTGAGTTCTCCTGTATTGAAACCTTCCCATAAAAACTTACACAGTAAATCTCATTTAATGACACAGTATAGTCAACTCTGTATAAATGTAACTTTGCTATATCTGTTTTGCAGAACATGCAAGGTTTTGTTTTCAAGCCGAAAACAAACCAGGGATTGAAAAATTGCTCCTTTTTATCCCACAAACCTTTCTTTATTTTTAGAATTGTATCTCCTTATTTTACTGATGAAGCCTTCCCTTATTCCTGTTATTTTGCTGACTCAAAAAAAAAATTAAAAAGTACATTTATTTGGGGTAACAACATCACTGGTTATTAATTTCTAAACGTGTTCTCCCCGATTCTCATCAAATTGTGTAAGTATTGCTGAACGCGATCAGACTTCATTGCTATTACCAAAGGTGTGAGGGTGTTAGAGCCCCTAAATGTGGTTCTTTATTAGGCTTTCTATTCCAACATCTAAGAGCTCCAAAAAAACTTTCAGTTCTGACTGGACATTGGCCAGGACAATTCTAAGAGCAATCGCTAGAAAAAAAACAAACACACAGTCATGAATTCACTACAATCAAAAGGTTTTCAGATTTTCCAGACCCACAATTGCCCTCCCTCCCCCTTCCCATAGCTTCTCATTAACTATCTTCCTATTGTCACTGTTCAAGATGACCTAAAATCAGCTGTAAAATCATTTTCTATTAAAAATATGAAAGCCACAGCTAGCTTCAGCGCTCAGAAACAAGGGGTCTACAGCTGTAAAGTGGTAACTGCTGTTGGCAGAATATGTCTCAGAGTGACCAACATACTTCAATAAAGATGGGATTTGGAATACACTAAGCTCACTTTATTACATTATGCTCTCAAAGTGCATCAAAGAGCAACATAATTTCTAAGCAGTGAATTATCATCACTGCGCCACAGTTAAGGACAAGAAATGTTGCTAACTTTTGCACAACGTGTGCCATTGCAAGTAAGCACTGCTTTTCCATTCTTCTAAAAATGCCATTTAAGGGTTTCAGCAGTTTTACTAAACCCAGGCTGTAAGTGCCATGCTTGAATCTATTTTTTTGGATGTATGCCCAACAATAAATGATCCACAATGATCTGAGGACAGCACTCTCATCCAAGAACTTAATCAGATTAATGATGTATTTGTTTTATAAAAAATGAATAACATTAATCTTGAGAATACCTAATTTACATATTAAATGGCTGAAGGGAACAAAAATACTAGTGGTTTTATAAAAGTAAGATTACAAAATTGACTATTGCCTTGGAAATCTTTTAGTAAATTGCAGAGATGCAAAATAATAAATAAGTGTTCATTAGCAGTGTTTATGTAAATTCATGAGACAATGTTCAGTTGTTCCAAAGACTTAATGATGTTTACATTTACAAAAACGTCAATATCATAGTATAACAATGGCAATAACATCAAACATCCCTATAGAACTTGGCAGTTCATTTGTCCTAAAGAAATACATTTAATACTTTAAATGTTACTGTACACTTGAGAATGTTCAAGGGAGTGCTGAGAAAGAATGCTATAGAAGTAGCAATTAAATGGTTTGTACTGGGCTTAGCTCAATATTACGTAAATAGACGGATCTAATGGAATGAGTTAAACCACACAAAACATGGCTAAGGAAAAAAAGTCATAGTCAATATTCTTATTAATCTCTTCCACTTACAGATATTTGGTGTTTCCCTATGACCTTCACTACTTCATAAATTTTAGTTATTAACTATATTTTTCCAGAAATAGAAAAATAGCTTCCATTAGATAGATTTGCTTAAAAACAAATGAGTTGCTTTCACTGGAGAATATGCTTAATTAGCGCAAAATATAACATTTTCATTTTGTGACAACAAGATCAAGTAACTCTTCAAAACCAATACTGGTACAGTCAGTTCATTTCTGAATCCCAAAGGATTAAGTTCTGCACATACAAAAACAAACAAACAAAAAACAACAACAAAAAAAAGTGAGCGGTAGACGGAACAGCAAAGATCCAAGTTGGCATTTGCCATCTGGCATGGTAACTCTAGTGTCTACCCTCATAAAACAATTAAATATTATGCCCAATTCCACAGACGTTATTCCGAAGAAATTCCTACGATCCTCACCCTAGAAATATTTCCATTAGATATGGCAGATTTTTACCTGGGGAAATAAAGTTTTGGAGATGAAGCAAGAGGAACCATAAACATAGCTTTTACTCAGGACACCTCTGGAGGCATTCCCGGGCTAAGAAAAGGGCATAGTAAATTTGTACCAGTCTCAGCAGCCTACTACAAGCAGGACGCAGACTGCAAACCCCTCTGTTGCACCCTAGTTTCTATGTGTAACATAGAAACATAACATCATAACATTTGCATATGTTTGACAGATAATGTGTTTGTCAGTAGACACTCTTAGCCTAGTAAACGTTTTTATCATAAGATGATAAAAACTTTCATTTTCTAACTTAATACTGCCTACAGTGTTGTCCACAGAGCTATTCGATAATATGCATAGAAAGAAACCATGGCAATTAAAAATTATAATAAACAGTCTTCCCAGTTAATATTTCTCAAAATTCATTGTAGTGTTTTTGCAACATAGCCCTTTGATACAGCCACCACTACAATTAGGGCAACACACAGTGACCTTATACAACTTCAGCTTCCACCTCACCCCTCCTTAGGTAATATCCTACTAGACTTAGCATCTCTGTAAGTGCTGGAAATATCACTATGCCGACCCCTCCTTAGGTAATATCCTACTAGATTTAGTGTAGGTGCTGGAAATATCACTATGCCTCCCGCACTGCAATACTTCATGTTTTGGGCCTAACTTGTATAAGTTTGATAGCAGGGAGTCCCGTGTACGGCAGGAGGCTACCGATTGCCCTGTACCAGTCAGGCCAGGACCAGATGGGTCCAACACAGATGGAAGCACCCATGCTCCAAAACTGCAGCTGATAGAAGAAGCCCACAGCATCTCTGCTTCAGCTTACTTAAGTAAGAGTGGCAGCTGCTGGGGGAGGAGAAAGGAAGGAGACATGAAAGGACACATTGTTGGTGACCCAGTCAGAGACATGATCTTGGAAGGAAGCACTTCATGACAGAGTAGGTACATCGCCTGAAGGGACTGTGGCCCACAGTAAGCCACGCCACAGCAGGCATGCTCCCACAGTTGTGGAAATTTTTATGAAAGCTATTAAAACTTAGCTTGCAAATTGAGATGAAGGACATAGACGTCATGTCCAGCAGCCAGTGGTAAACACGCTTCTCTTCTTGTTGATATGGCCTTCATATGGTTCACTTGTTTACTTGTGCATATTAACAGGACTCTAGTGAAAAGCACTGAACTAAAAACATTAACTCATGATGACAGGTAAGTGTTCTGCTGCAATGCGACTGCAACGTGAACTACTCCTGAGGATATGCATCCATGTTTCTAACTTCGATTTTCAGAAAAATTTGCAATATTCTAAAGACACAATCATTCATATGTTTCCTATGTGGAACCAGCATTAAAGTAATAAATAGCACATACATGTGCATATTCTATTATTTTGATTAGATTAATAATAAATAGTGTTTTCTTCAGAGCAAAGAAATATTTGCTAGAAATTTGGAGGAGGAAAAAAAATATATCCATTTTCTTCCTGGTAGGTTCATGCCATTTTACAACACTCTACTACCAGGCTTTAGGGTGCTGTTCAAATTAACCATAACTTGAATAGAAATTCATTCTTTTTCTTTGCTGAATGAATGTCATTATTTAGCTGTGGGTTATAAGTACAGTTATGTTTCCAATAATTTTATTTCTATCTATAACAACTCAGAAATAGGAATATTACTTATGTTCCATTTCATAATTCTGAAAGTATTTTGACCCTACATAGAAATTTTAAGACCCTTTCTGAATAGGACCTCCTATTCACATAATGATTTTTTTCTATATTATTTTATTAATATAAATACACTTCACCTAGTGAAAGGAGGTCTTACATTTTATACAAGAGGCATCTGACTATATTGTGATAACTTAAAATAGAGTCTTTTGACTATGAAACTTATTTTTTCTACATAAGTGGATACAAACTACCTGGGCAATGAAAAACATCATCATCTTTTAAAAATGACCTTCTGGCGATATTTAAATAAAAAAGCATTACATAAATATTTTCAGATCCAGGTACGATAGCTACAAAAACAAGCCTGAGCACCACAGCAGCAAAACAGATCATCATGTTTCACAGGACCTAGAGTTAAGTCCTGGGCTAGTACTTCGTCAGAAAATTGAGCCCTGTCATTTGACATTTTGTGCCTTTAGCATCTCCGTTACCTCCAGTGGCCTCAGAAGAGCATGAACCTGGTGGCAGCCTTACAATTCCTGCAATAGCAGCTGCAGTTCACAGCACCTTGGGACAACTTTTTCAAGACGAAGTATCTTTTAGCAATCTGCCCTCCATTTTGTCTCTAAAGTAGTTCCTATCACAGACTGCTGATTGAGCCGTACTAACATCCTGAAGAATAAAGTAACTTTATTTAAGAGATTAAATGTGTCGTTGAAAAATGACATCTTAATGACCTTAAGAGTATCACTGAAGTTCATTAACTGCCATCAAGCAGCGCAATTCTCCTCCTGCCATGAGCTGGGCAGTCCCACCTTCCCGCTAGTCTTGGCTCTTCTGAAGAGGCTCCCTGAACAGCCTCACTGAGGGATGAGACAAGCACAAGTACTAATGAGAATATGAAATATTCAGCTGAGAAAAGATAGCAAAGGCCTATACATTGGCATTGCTGAAAGTGTTAGTTGTGCCACCCCGCTTGCTGTGAACTCTTAGTCCTGCCTCTTTGGTGCCTCTTTGTTTGCTGCTCGCATTCGCCTACTCCCCGAGTGTAAATGAGAGTCCTAGGGGGCAGGACTGGGAAACGCAGCCTTTTCTTTAGCAGCTGAACTAATTTAAATAGGCTTAAACATTCATGAAATCAGACTCCAACTACCATGGAGTTCCATCCCTTTTCACCATCACTGTTTTGAAGCTGGGATACTGAGGCCTACGAAGCCAGGCGTATTAACAAGCCGCGTCATAGGTGTTTGCTCTCAGGACAGAAAGCAAAGCCTCAAAAAAGAAAGCACAAAGTGTTATGTACAATAAAAAGACTTTGCTTTGAACATTATGGGAAGTAAAGAAATACATTTAGACAAAAAGGTGTTTGAAGATACTGCTAAACTCACTTTTCAAAACTATCTGTAGGTCAACAACAGAGGACTGTCTAAACGTAAATGGTTTAAGACTGTTTTCCACTTCTCACAAATGAGATACACTGCACATGCACTTGCCTGCTGAGAGAAGTCGGTTCACAGAGTATGTTAACTAGAAATTCCTCTTTAAAGAACGAGCTTAAATATTTCTTTCTAATCCAAAAGGGAACAATACGCTTACTCTGACCAAACACATTATTGTCAATTAGAGAAGCATGATAAATGTTTTCCTAAAGTGAATATTTTTGTCTTGATGCATTTATGATCTACAGCATTATTTTAAATTCATAAAAATCTAAACGTGCAAATGATTTAAGTAGAAGCTGTGATAAAGTAGCCCTTAGAATACACGAGTGCATCAACAGCAACCCCTTTTAATTGAAGCATCATTTAAAAGTGTCAATAACACTTCTACCACGAGTTGCAAACCCTTACTTATTTAACGTTACAACTTAATTTCTCGTTCTAATCTCATCTAACTTACCCTTATTTCCTTGCTCTGGATATGTACATTTGCCACCCAGTGAGTTTCCCAGCTTCTCCCCCCCTGTCCCCCCCACAAGGAGTTACTCACTTTTAACAGTAAAACCAAACTATTTGAGGGGAATAAGCTCCCTGTAAACCCAACACAGAATAAAGAGCTCTTATTTATCGAGCATTTTGTGCCTTGAATTGAAGCATTATTGCAAAGAGCGAGCAATAAACAAAAACACCTCAGGGGCCTGGGAGGAGCAATGTAACCAATTACATTTAATTAAATCAAAGGATGGGAGCCCTAGGGTTGAATGAGCTGAAGAACAAATTTGCATTAACACCTAGCAGCCAAACAAGTAGTTCTTGGTTTAGCATGCAACTACAATTGTTGCCATCTATTCTCTGCACTGAAGGGGGGCCATTAGCTAAATTCTTCGGAATTGTTTGTCCACTGATGAGGGGCTGCCTTCCCAACGTTTCACTTCCCCACACATGACAATCACCTACTAAAATAAACAGCTCCTTCTGCAACCTAACAAACAAACATTGGTAGAGGAGGGACGAGTTTGCAAGTCTGTGACACCTTTGTTCCGGGCCAACAAAGGGGACAATGGCAGGACTCACACACCTGAGAAAAGCAGGGCCCGGAGAGGAGCCCTCGGAGGGAGGGGGCAAGAATTAAAGTTAATCTGACCACAGCGAATTCTATAAATTGAAACACCCAGGATAATGATTACCTAGAGCACTTCAAGAATGGATGCAAACATAGAGCTTGGGCTATAATGAGAAGAC
>NW_010587193.1:60561-81407 GCF_000705375.1 Tinamus guttatus | reverse complement strand
GGGGGGCCTGGAGGAGGCGGCGGGTTGAGAAGAGCCGGGCAGGGAAATGGAGAGCGAGAAGTATGGAAATAACAGAGCACTAGCAGCACGCGCGAAACAGAAATCATGAAAAGCAAACACGTAGAGAGTCCACAGGCCTGAATTTTCTAAACCATGATTCTGTGAGGGGAAGGAGTGGAAAAAAACTAAAAATGGTTATAAAATATTCTTCCCTCAATATCCATTACATGTTCATACTAAAAGAGGCTTTACATGTAAAAGAAGTGATTTTTTGAAGGCATCTATGAGGCATTTGGTAGAGTAGTAATGGCCAGAATTCCTATTATTGTAAAGACATATTTTCAGAGACTTGTAAATATAGTAATTTCAACTACAGATTTAAACTTGTACTTGGGACTTGATTGTCCCATACATCATCCCAGACACAAAGTATACCTCTTCCTCACAGTATAAGTTAGTTTATCCATTTTAGGTTTATACAACAAATGAAAAGGAATGTAATGGTTTCAAAACACTTTGCCCTAAACATTCAGCTAAAAGGTTGAATTATTAAAAGAATTTTTAGGCAATCAGTGTCCATTGTGCCTTACAAGTGCAACAGCCAAGATTCTCATTTTGAAAAATACCGAACATTTTCTTAGCTCCTGCGCCTTGAATATTAAGGTGGGAAGTAGAAAGAACAATAAAAAAAAAAATGTAGAGGTCATTCCTATCTTGACCTATTAATTTTCTTGCTTGGAAAAAAATTAAACTCTGGTTTTACTCTACAAAGTGACTAAATAAAAAAAAAATGTAATTTTATTCCACATTACCATGCAAACTTGCTGCCTGTATTTACTCATAGCTACATTTGCTTCTCATAATGGCAAATAAAAACATGTTTTTACTGCCCTTTTATACTTTGAAAAGCTAACACAGATCTAAATAGCTTGCCTTTAAGGAGATAAGAATTCAGCTGAAGTTTACATCCTGTGAACTGAGGGAGGACCAAGGCTAAAGTTAATCTGAAAACTGGGTATTCCAGAAGAAACATCTATTCAAGATGTGCTTTCAGTTTAAACCTAATTAAGTCTAACCAATTCAACAACTGACGTAAGTGGTCCCTCCCTCTTCTGGACATATCCTGCCACCTTCTTTGTGTCAGATCTCATGATAAAATGAGGCTCTGTGGAGCTTTAGATCCATTTGTTGTCTGACAAGAAAGGAGAAAAAAAAAAAAAAACACCTCACACACACACATTACAAGGGGGTCTAGGTTTCCTATTAGTTGAACTATGTGATCCACCGTTTTCAGTGGGGAAAGAGAGCAAAAGGTAGGGAGTGAAACGAGGTGAAACAGGATGACTTCCTTTGAGCAGCAGCTAGTTGCTAGGTCAGCCTATGGTATGGCTAAACAATACCAGTAAGTATCTAGCTTACCACTTACAAACACCTTAACTTAGACATGTTTCTCAACAGATCAGGGGTCAATCACCTCAAAGCAAAAGGTAATTGAGTAGGCAAGAGCTAATATGTCAGGGAGGTTGGTTTTTTTTGTTTTGTTTGAGAGTCTGCTTAGCTAACAGATTTTGAAAGGATGCCCAAGACAAAGCACACACTCTTATTTTCGCAAGTATAGTCCTAAACTCAATTAATCTATACCCACACCACCTAAATCCACACCACATAAAAATGTTCTTCCTCAAAAATAAGCATATCGCTGCACCTTTACAGATAAGCTGCTCCTGATGTCACTGTTACTGCCCTCTCCTCCTCAAGATAGCTACAAGACCAGGTACCTTCCCAACTTTTGGCCATCAGCTCTGCTACAGCAGTAACTTTTTTTTCCCCTCCTTCTTCAAAGCCTGTTGTTGACACATCAGTGAGAACGAATACAGTTAAATTTGAGGTGAGCCACTTAAGAAAAAAGGTTTACTAGTACATTTTGTAACTGTGTCTCAACTGAATTTATAAATGAGACCACACCTTACTGAGAACCTGTGAGATTACAAGCCAGTCCTGGTGGTTAAGAAATTTCACTGCAAACTGAACTACTGCAGTCATCCCCTATCACTCTGTTGAATCTTGGGATTTATCTACCCATGGAAAATACACTGCAAAATGAAGCCTCCTTGCACACAAATGACACTAAACACACGCCTTTTGGTGCATTTGGTGTGGTTACTTTATGGGAAAGGTGCAAGCAGATCCACCCAAAAACGCCAAACTACTCCCCCTCAAAAGGGAGTCACACAAGCGTAACTGAAGCCATTTCATGGCATAAGGACTACTGTGCTTTCTCCAAGCCAACAGGTCTGCTCAGGAAAAAGGACAGCAGTTCTCATTCTTCACAGGTTCCCCCAACAGGAACAGGCTCTTCCAGACCAGATGAATGATAGCAGGACAACAAAAACAGATAGAAACGCAGCAGAAAGGGTATATCAAGTAGTTACAAGTATAAGAAAAGATGGAAAGAAGAAACTCATACAATTTATGATCTGAATTAAAGTGCTAGAACAAACCTTAAATATGACACACCGGACTATGCTGCCATGTTAACCACACAACAGAAGTCCTTAGAGGGCTCAAAACAATGTCTAGACACAGAACACACTCACACCAACTAGCTTTCTAACTACTTACTTTCTCACAAGATCTAGGAGTAGCCACATTGTGAAATAACATTGGAGTGGTTGTTACCTGCCAATGTGCTGCAGGTACAAATAGTAACCTATACCCCTCCATATGATAGCAGCACAATTGCACAGAAATTTAAGATTTTGCATTAGTCCGGATTCAAACAAGAAAAAAGGAAGTCAAGGCTGTTTCCAAACAATTTCTAACTAATCCTGAGGATCTGCACTAAAAGATATTTCCTGAAATAGACAAATTTGAAGCATACACTTTAAGACTGTCAGATTAGTTTTATGATTTTAAGTGTTACTCTCTTTTTTTCTGCTTTGGACATATATTACTTGAGTGTGCTTTAGCACTAGTGTATTCAAAATACTTTCTCTTGTAAGCATAAAATATTGAGTGGGTAGAATATAGCTTTTTTCTTCTGTTTGAGGTCAACGTACTTCTAATTTCCAACAACATAACATTCTGTGCTTTCCCTCTCTAAACCTCATCCATTCCATATTACTTTCAGATCTGTTTTGCTTAAATATTCTTCAAAAAAACCATAATTTCAATTTGAATTCATTATGTCCTTTTTGTTATGCTTCTGTCTGTCTCAGTGGAAAACTGAAATGTGCTGCCTAATTACATGTTTGCCTTTATCATTCCAATTAATTGATCTCTGTGTTCCTTAAACAAGATTCATAAGATTCATCTTACATGAGGTAGGACTCAATAATCATAAATTCTACTGTGCAATATATAGGTGAAATGGATAACTTTAAAATTTTCCACATTAAACCACTTTGAACTTTTATTCCACTGTATCTAACACTAAATATTTGATGTTACACTCTTAATGTGCTTAAGCCTGGAAAAAAAAAATAATAATCAAAATAATACATGCATCTTGAGCTAAGTGAAGAAAAATCTTCTATGTCTTTACACATGGTAAATGATAGTAAATGGTGATAAAATAATCCAAAGCACTTTAACTAAAAACCATCCATTTAAAAAGATGTTAATTAACCCTGCAGGGTACATGCAGGATTTGAAATGAGTCCAAACAATGTCCAGCTTAATGCTAAGAACTTATAAAACGAGCTATCAGGGCCTATTAGTGCATTGCAATGGCTTAGATACTTGAAGAAGTGACCCTAAAATCTCTGTTCTGACCCAACTTTCAGAAATGGGGCAGAAGATTGACCTTCACACAATATAATCAGGAAAGGATCTAAAAAATGTATCTCTCTGTTATGTGAAACCACAGTTTTATTTACTCAGGCATGTTCACTTTGGAGTTAAGGTCCACTCAAGCATCATTTCAGGGTTAAAGGTTATAGTATAAAGCCATTATGTTTTCAACCAGAGTAGCATGCTACCATTTGTCTTGCAGTAATATCACAATCAGATGTTACCTTTTAGTTTGGCCTAGCAGGGAGTTTAAGAGCATGGAATACACATTATAAAATAGATTGCTACTTCCTACAGATAGAACTAAAATTAAACTTCAAGCCAGTGTGTATTCTGTCTATGCTATTATTTACAGACATACATAAGAAAAGGTTCATGATCTGTGATCCTGTACACGTCTAAGTACGCTGATTCTATGTCAATATTTAAACTATAAATAGACACAAAAAATTAAATCTATTCTTAAGTTTCACAGTTTGGTCACTGTTCATTTCAGAAAAAAAAATACTTTTTAAAGTAAATATTTTGTAAGAGATTTAGGGACAATAAGGATTTAAAATTTTTTCAACACCCGTTTGAAGTTCCTTGCTATTGTTTACCTAATATTGATTACATACCTATACTAAATAGAGAACATTTGATCAAAAGATTAAAAAAATTAAGGCTCTGTGCAGCAACAAAATCTAGGTTTGATCACAGAAGAAGCAGCAAGACTTTACTCTCAACAGCAAACTAAAAGATTGTTAAGCCCATCATATTTATGCTAGATAAAATAAATTAGAAAATACTTACAGGACCAGGAATACAGAGAGCATGTTCTAATAAAAAGGGCTTTCTATCCTTACATTTCAAGACTTTTGGAGAGACAGCATAGGCGGTACTTACTCATCTACTTTCCCAAGTGCAATATATGATTCCTGCATGCCTTGAGGTTAGCTAAGTCTTGAGGAAAATAGATACATAAGATTTTTTTTCTTATATAAATAGTTAGATTTTTTTCTTATACAAATAGTTAGATTTTTTTTCTTACAGGAAAAAAATCAAAATTTAGAAAGAGAGCAACAATTTTTTAAACAACAGGTACAAACAAGAGATGTTTCCCAAAACAATGCATTCTTGATTTTCTGTATTCTTTGGATTGACACAGGGACATTCAAATCTACCACCAACCGCTGTATTATTGTATGCAATTCAACCAACATAAACTAGTAATTTCTATCAAAACATAAATATATATTTTAAAACACAATAGCATTATGAATCATGGTACGATTCGGAGTGTAAAGGTGAGACATATGCAGAAGCAGAATGCTTTCAGAAGAAGTTATTCCCAGCTACACTTCCTAAAACACATTCCAGTTTTGTCTAGGCAAGAACGACTTCAAGACATGAAAAATCCTTGGTTTTGTGATTTGAAGCCTGTATGCACAACCATAATAGTAAAAATTTCCACACAAAATGGCAAGAATTTCCATTAAAAGTCAGTGTTGCCAAGTAAAATATTTGAGTTAGGAAACACCAGTTTACATTTCTAAACATTCTACTAATGTTTCTAAACATTAGTTCAGAAATGTCAATACAACCTTAGCTGTCCAGTACGCATGTCTGATGATACAGTGCATAATTAATACTGTCACTTGCTATTCTTCGCATAGGACCATTACTTCCTCCTCTCTACAGGACTGAACACTAGTGTTCAATTAATGATAACATTTTAGCCTTCAGCTAAATGTTACCCCATCGCTCATTTTCCAAATTTTCCTTTTAACAGAGCAGGCCTCCCCAGTATTTAGCCTGAAAGATGCATGCAGGCTATCAGAAGAGCTCAGTGCCTGCTTTTCAGCATCTCACTGTCTTTGACACTTACCAACAGAGCAATCCTGCCAACCTACAGTCCTCGCTGACCCTATGTCTTAATCACATAACATTGTTTTTCCCCAGGAAAGTTGGAAGCAATCTGTTCTTTAGATGAGGCCTTGAGACACAGAAAGAAAAAAAATCCACTTTTTTTTTTGTTTTGTTTATCCCCAGTGTTTCAAACACCCAAAACACCTGGGCCACTTTATATCACTGTTTCAGTTGCTGAAATCACAGTTTCAGCTACCATCAGCTTTTGCAGATGAGAAGAGACTTTCAGAAAAATATAACTAACCCATCATCTCAAAGAATAAGAACTTGCCAGTAACTGCAAAGCCCTCATTTACAAAGCCAGCTCTAAAATAATAATGTTGTATAGCATTTTGAGCCATGGACTCAAAGTTAACATCCTTCTTAACAAACTTTTGTGTGCAATTTCTAAGTTAAAAAAATAAACAACAGAAATTTCATCACCTGAAATACCAAGGCCTACAGAGGTCATTAGCAGGACTGCAACTTTCAGATCACTTTAGTCTTCTCATGCCTGTGCTAACAGAGAACCTGAACATGGGAGTGTTGTTTAAGGCAGCAAGGAGCAGCAATTCAAAAGACTGAAGATGTACATCACCTGTGAGTTCACAGGCAGTTGATAAACAAAGATCCTTGGAAATGTGGTTTTGCACAAGAATTTTTCTCTTAGAATATCAGGTACTATGGGTTATGTTGTTTACTTCATGTTCTCCAAAATTTGAATTCCCACTAAAAAAGAATGAAATTTCCAACTAATTTCAATGCCAGGTTTCAATTATCATGTTCCTTATTATTCAGCACTGAAAGCATTTGAGTAGTCACCAGATTCTCACCTCATTCAGATTAAAATCATTTTTTCTTGGATTTTATCAATTTTAAAGAGAAGACAATGTTTTTTATTCATTTGACAAGCCCTGACGAAGACAATGAGACTCTCTGCATTACTAAGGCAAGTCAAATTTGACTTGTAATAAAAACAATTGAAAAAATATGACAGTAATGCCAAAGCTGACAGTGCTTTCAAATATTTGGGGAAAGACGGCACATTGGAGTTCTAGTTTCTTCATGGTACAATATTTACATCATCAGTAAGATGCTGTTTCAGACAAGGGCAGAGTACTAAACTGCCAGCTGAAAGAAATCTTCATGAAAATCTCTAATTGAAAAAAAAAAAAAAAACCTTAAAAATGTTGATTTTCTAGTTTTACCTTCTTATGAAAACGTAGCATTCACCACTTAAAACTGATTTACTTAAAAGCACAGAATAATTTCTTCTGAGCAATATACGCATATTTCTCATTTTGTTTACAGATTAAAGCATTTTGCAGTTACACATCAAATTGCCATTTGTATATGCTCAGATTCATAAAAGGACCTCAAAGGATATAACTGGGCTCATCATTTTGATGATTTTCCCTGTCTGATTCTGGTTCACCTTCACAGAATTACCTGGTAAAACATCCTCCGTTCTTGTTAGCATGTCAGTTACCCAGCAAATGATCAAACGTGCACCTGTGCACGCACTTTAGTACCAAACATTTACCGCATCATTTTCAGGACAGCATAAAAAAAGAATCCTCGGAAGAAAATACCATACTAACTGTGAGAAAGTACATATTTAAAAGAATGGGAATCAATATCCCTGTGCACCAATTCATAGCACAGCATATGCATCAAAACAATCTAGATGATTTTGGACGAATGAAAGCAGTTCGTGACAAATTCTCTATCAGCTAAGTAAATATTTGGAATTCAGTATTATAGATGTTAATTACTATTACCATTACATTTTCTTAGCAAAGGAAAATGAGTTTTTGCAAGTTTTGGACATGCACACAGGAGACACACAACTGGCTGCTCTATTATGCAAAGATTTTTATTGCAAAGCATTTCATCAGTTAAAAGAAAGACTATGTATCTGTCATTATTATGTTGGCCCTACTGTCTTTTGAGGAGCTACACAGCATTAAAAGACATTGGAGAATATTGCCTTTTCATACTACATTTAAATGTAATTAACTTTTACAATGTTTATATTATCAACTTTTATACAAAGTAAAACATCAATTTCTTCATTAGCAAAGCATCTCAGATAAAATTCTTGCAGAGTGTGCCTACACACAGCAAAGAGTAATTAAATAGATGTGTGCATTTGTTTCTAAACATTCATAAACTCTTTAGCTTGATAGGTATTTATCAGTTTCCTTACCCAAAAAAAAAAAAAAAACAATATAAGCTGCTCTTATATCAAAACCTATACACCAATCAAGAAAATCACGAATGTTTTACCACATATAAAGTAAGCACAAGCATCAGCTGGCACCATTGGACCAAAGGATTTTCAAGTTATTTCAGATATTATTAATCAACTAAAACAGATGCAGCAAAATCTGTCCCTGTTAACATTGTTCCTCCATACATTCCTAGAAAGATTTGGTTTATATATAAATATATATCTCAAAGTAATTGTTTATTATTATTATTATTATTTGACTTTTTATTCACAGGTATGTCTTTGAAAGCAAAGCCTACTATCTCAATTGGCAAAGATAGAAAAAAAAATACAGTTCTTACACACTGATGGCTCCCTGTTGCTTAGTAAGTAACTACAGTGAGAAGCATAGTTGAACGCTTTTTCTTCACAAGGAACTAAGAGTGGCTAAACTTTAAAGAGAAAATATTGTATGATTTAAAAATTAGATTCTGTTTAGAGACTAAGAGAACATTCATCAAATGAGTTCTTAGTATAATAATGAACCTGTGCATCTGGCAAAGCTCATTTTTAGCAGTCTCTAATCACATTGCTTTGGGAATGTAAAATTAAATAATGAATAAATCTATGATACCCCCCAATTGCCACAATTTCAAAATGGTAACACAGACACAGTAAAGATAAGGGCCTTCCATACAAGTTCCTCAGTCATGTTTTATTCTATTACAAATATATTCCATGGAAATAGGTTTTAGCCTAGCAGAATTTGTGCTAAAGCTGTAAAATTACTTAAGATTGCACAAAACAATTTTAGGCACCTGAATAGGTAAACTTAGCTAAGCTAGTAGGTAGAGTTAAGCAAATATACCAAAGTATGTTTAATGTTTTTCACTTCTTAAGGCATATTTACATGCATTTTTAAATATATATATATATTATATTAAAATATATATATATATAAATAATTTTTTTTGTACATTTGCTTACATCTATAAATTGATTACCCAAAAACATTCAATAATCTTGTCTTTTCTGTTACTGTCCAAATGGAGATCCAGATAATGATGCCATAGAAAGCTCTTAGCTCGTTCCCTCTGCTAAGTAAGGTGCGCTGGCCTCACCCTCTTTCACGAAACAATCTGTTGAGTGTTGTAACCTGTTTGAATCACAAAATCTGCAGCTGCCACCTGGGAGGTTAAAAACAGGGGAAAACAAACAAACAAAATCAAAAAACGCATCACAGTTAGTACTTCTCTAGTTTTTGATGGACACAGTTTGAGAACCTAAAGCAAAGAGGGGAATTTAAGACTGTGAATACATCAGATTAGGAACTTAAACTCCAAAAATAAGCCGAGTTAATCACACCCAATTCTTTCCAGAATTGCTTCCCACTTGGTGGGCCACCTGTGGTAAATTCCAGTCCACACCATCATGTGGGCAGAAGTGCCTCCTTATCTAAGGTAGGATGCAATTTTATTGGCACAGCATTTGAAGTTACGTTCAGCAATGCCCAAGTCTGTCTTCTATAACAGTTCTAAGAATTTTATTTTAGTAACCAGAAAGGTTGACATTTAAAATGAGCAGATGCTCCCGAAAATGGAGTACTGCACAATGTAAGCAGCAGCGTAAGATAAACCCGCAACATAGGGTTAAGATGTCAAAAAATGGATCAGAAGTCAGGTCTGCTAGCAGCCTTCAGCATGCCATCACTTTAAAGTTTTCTTTGTAGTGTCTCCCATTTCTATCCCACAACCTGCCCTATAACAAAATCCCCAGAGTTGAGAGGATGGACAAAGAGATACCCTACCTGTAAAATGGATCTAAAAGATATTTATTTCACAGAGGTAATGCATAGAGATTAGATAATATGAAGAGAGTGCTGTTGGGGGTATATTACAGTATGCATTCTTCTTCTGACTTTACAGAAAACACACACTTAGACGAGACAGCAAACATCGCCTTAAGCCTTGCAGTGGGAATAAATCTACAGAGAAACGTAACAAATCAAATGAAATATTATCCAGGATAATGAAAACCACATTTAAATTAGTAAATTTACTTCACAAGGACATGTCACAGTTTAACAATGAAACATCAATGGGCAAGAACTTAAGCACTGAAAGTAATAGACTCACGTTATTTTATCTCCAGTGTGTATCATGACTACGACTTGCACAGTTCCCTCCTCAAATGCTAACAGCACAAACCTATTCAAGTACACCCAAATTAAAAATAATAATAATAATAAAGTATTATCTATTTCCTTCATACTTAGGAATGCTGGGAGATGAGGAAAACATGATATTAGCTCCTTGGAGACTCAGCTCTGTCCTGTTCACTGTTATCAGTGAAAGTGAGTGACAATTTTTGCTAGGAACATGTCACTAAACCACTAATCACCTCAATGGAGATGAAGCCCTCCTTCAAGACCAGAACACAGGACACCACAGAGCTATTGAGGTTAAACTATCCAAAGATGCTTAGACAGGGTAAGTCTGGACTGCCACTGCTTGAAACGACGCTTTCAGGAAGCAAATGCGGTTGGAAACAAGGAAACCTGCAGGTGACTTTTAATGCTGAGTAACAAATTCTCTAATACCAATTCATTCAATTCATTCCTCCCCAATCTTCACAAACTTGAAACAGAATCATGTTTTTCGTTCTTTTGTTGCATGTTCCATGATAAAAGTAGAACATCAAAAAATAATTACTGATTTTAATTAAACAACCAGTTACTAGCACAACAACAAGCTAATAGGCTTGTGTATAGGGCAGAAGCAGCAGATGTGACTGACAACTTTAGAAAGACTTTTAACAATTTCATGCAAAATATGGTCTAAATATAATTGCGTATAATTGTGTGCAAAGCTGGTCCCAGAAAATTGACTGCAGAGAGTAAGGTTTACTGTAAAAGTAGGCTTTCCACAAGAGCGTTTGCTAGATTGTGTTCTGCTCAGTGTTTTCGTCAATCACTTAGAAAATGGAACGAGTACACTTATGAAATCAGCAGAATTTGGATTTCAGAAGCCCAGGAGCTGAAAGAGAGGCTTCAAAGAACTAAAATTATCAACTTAAAAGCCTGAAAACTCAGCATAAACTGATCTCTTCTGAAGAGGACCAGGATTTTACAGCAGGTCAAAAGCTCAACATGAGTCAACAAAGTCAAGCTGCTGTAAAGGAAGAAAACACAACATTGGGATTACAGTCTGCAAAACACTCAAAATCACCCACTTTATTCAGCATTATGGAGGTCTCAGATGGACTATCATGCCCAGTTTCGACAAAGACTCCTCAAGAAAGATACAGACCAAATGGAAAGAGCTGAAAGAAATGTCAACATCTAGAAAAAAAGTACAGAAAGCTTAAGGAGTGAAGGAAACATGACAAAGACAAGATACAGGCAATGGCATGCGATGACTTCAAGTACCTAAAAAGCTATAACAAAATAAAATTTCAAAAACAACTGCAGTCTTTATTAAAAATCATAATGCCAAACCTCCAATAATTCATACAAGAATGCAGATTACCCATACTTTTCAGACATTTTCCATCTACCAAGCCACTTGTACCAGGGGCTCTCCTAACTCATCAGGTTTTCCAAATAAAAATTCTTTAGATTTCTAAAATAACACATATCTATGTCTTTACATAGTACTGAAATACCTTTTACAAACTTCATAAAATCATACAGCTGAAACACAGAAGATTTTACGTGTCAAACTAAGTACACAAGTAATGATTGTTATATGGATTTTCATCTTATCACTATTATAAAGACTCATTTTCACCATACTTTGAAGTCCGGACTTTCATCAGACCAAAAAAATTTCAAGTGTATTTTATTTGGCAAAGGCTTTGAATTCTCATTTCCAGAAACTTTTTACTCAGAACAGTTCTGTCAGATTCACACCATTCTAGCTGCATTTGCATGGGGAAAAAAAATAAATAAAAAGAATATGAACCATCCTTACTACATCCACACTAAAGTTACTGGCATAAACATATTATCAAACAGCAAAGTGTCCAGCCTACCCAGAAGCAATATCCCATCAGCAGCTTTGAGTGGTTTTTAACAGAGGGCAGCCAGCCATGGACGTACTCCGAGTATAGCATTTCTTGGGCCTGTTTTTTCCCATGATGGCTATACTTTTTTTTTATGATGAACAGCACTGAAAGCATGGCAAGAACATAGCAAATAAAAGGAATGACAAAACCAAGAAGAACAAAACCTCAAAGAGGCAGAAGTACTACAAATATATATATACATAATTTGATTTCCAAAAGAATTCCTTGAAAGCTATATAAATAAAATAACCTTCAACTATAATCTAGTTTACCACCGTAATCTAGTTTACGCTCTCAGGATTACTTACCCAGGCAATATCCAGATTAGTCAAAAATTCTCCTTTGCAAGAGTTTCTGAGACCCAGACTATTTTGATTAGATTCTGCCTATGTGCAACAAAGAGCAAACACCACATTCGCAAGATTTCCTTCGTGGGGGGAAAAATAAAAATAAATAAACAAATAAAAGTACTAGAAAGAAAGTTGTATAATTAGACTAATGGAATTCACATGTAAACCCGCCCTCTCCAAACTGCTACAACCTACTGCACATGAAGCTAAATTAAGAAAAGTAATTTACAACTATTTATTTTAATTACACTCAAATTTGAAATATTTTAAGAGGAAACTCTGCAATGCATTAGAAGATTAAGTTTAATTAATAACACAGGACATCTGAAGAGATGCTTACCATTGTTATCCAACCCTATCTCTTTAAAAGGTGATTAAGATAACTTATCTCATATTAAAGTAAAACTCATTCCTCAAATTAATTAAAATAATTCACACTCTTCTCCTCCTACCAATGTAATAACGTTATACCCTATCTTCAAATTCTTTTAATTAATTTAAATTGAAAGATTTAACTCTAATGATAATTTATTTAGAATACATAGAATACTTTCAAAATGCTTCAGATTATAGAAGGTCACCAGTGACCAACACCAGTGAGTAAAGTGAGACAACTAAACCACAGTACTTAAAACCATATTTTTGCCAACAATTTTTATAAAGACTGAGACAACAGATTCAGTGCAACATAAAACACACAAAAACCCAGCTCATACAAAATCGGGATGCCAAGGAGCAATGTCAGAGATACAGCAAAGCAACTGTAATTGCTTTAATAGATTCATATATTCTTAATGGAAAGCTGGCATTGGAATAGCCTAAACAAGCAAAACAATCATTACCAAAACTTCAAACCGATCAAGGAGAAAAAAAGGGGACTAAGAAGATCTCAGCTCGGTTTCTTTACCTTCCCCTTCTCCAAGCTGGTGCCATGTATGGGGACTTCAGAGAGAGTCTGGAATGATTATGTTGGAATAAATCATAGACAAAATTATTTTAGAGGGAAACAGATCTCTGATGACAGTTCTGGTTATTCTTTTCACGTATGGGCTCCTAGTCAGCAGATTTTAATTGGTGGAAAAAACAGAAAATAGTTAAAATGGGCAAATCACTTTCATTTCACCTGAGAATGGTTTCATAAAAATGATATTGGTAACAAGAATAATTTCTCTCCATATACTTATTTTGTGCTCCATTCTACAAGCTATATTGCTGGTTATGTCAACGAGACCGCTTGGGATAACGCTGTAAGCTGAATCAGTGGAGAGAATTGGATGGGGGAAGGAAGGGAGGAAACAGCTGTTTTTTTTTTTTTTTAAAAAAAAAAAAAAGAAAGCTGCACAGTGAATAGCAAATTGTAGGTATCATAAATACGATATTTCATTCAAAACAACATGTATCGTTGCTATCTAAGCCCTTTTCCAGTCAATTTATTTTTCCTTGAAGACTTTTTTCAGGAGGGTGTGAGATTCTGACATGGTAAACAATATCAAACTGCCATGCAGATGGAATGAGGGAAGACTCCAAAGGCAGCGAATGGAATTCCTTGAGGTGAGAATACCTAGTGAGGCATGGAAAGGCAGGAAGCCTATCCAAGCCAGTAGGCTTTTCACCACAGGAAATAAGAAATTTCCTCTAAAGAGGGAAAAAAAAAAGGAAAAAAAAACACCCAAAACAAACAAAACAAAACAGAAAACAGAGGAACAGAAGAAATTTCCACAGCAGCACCCGCAGAAAAAGCGCATTTTTTTCTCTGGTTGCTTCTGAGTAACAGTACCCAAGATGCAGGAGCGGTGTGCACCCCTGCTGCCGACAAAGGATGTCATCCTGTGCTTTTCCCTAGGTAGCTTGATGGCATCTCCTCCCAGGCATGATAAATCAGGAGCTGCCACAACCTCTCCACAGAGGAGCTCAGATATCTTTGAATTACCCAGTGAGACCTATGAAGAAACGAGTAGGTCCCTGAGCCCAGCATCACATACTGAGGCTGGCAAAGATGACACACCTACTTCTGGTTACTTGAGAGGAAGGAAAAAAAGAAGGAAAAAAGAAGGAAAAAAGGAAGGAAAAAAGAAGGAAAAAAGAGTTTTCTGTTTTAAAGTATTTTTAAAACGGATTTCTAATTAAGATAGAAATATTGAGAAAAAGAAATTACACAATTACATTTCAAACATGAAAAGTGAAATGAGGAAATTAATTCAATAACATTCCTTAATATTGGATTCCAAAAAAAAAAAAGTTCACTTAATAAGAAAAAAATGATTTTTCAGTCTTGTTATAATGAAAAATTACATTTTCAAAAAACATTTTCTAATTTATCTAGGTCATTAATGTGAGAAACATATTTATAAAAACATTCCAAAAAAGTTAAGTTTTGAAATTCAAGTTTCTTAAAAAATGTGTGTTCAAATAAAAACTTTTTTTAAAAAAAGATGATGAGTGTTTTGTAATAAAAGCAATATTCAGACACAGTGTTGTCAGGAAATTGTGCAACATTTTCCAGACATAAAAATATTTTTTCTTAATCAAAAAACTAAAGCAAATATGCAATTCTATTTTTTTTGGATTTCAACATTTATTACCATTTTTTCCTCTTTCAGCTCCCAAAGACAAAGTGTTGAGGACTTCATACCGTATTTCCTTAAGCCTTTTCATTCATAGAAGTAACAAAACAATAGCATCCCTATTCATGTTAGTTGCCAAAGAGAATTATTCAATGTATGCTAGCAGACACACAGTCTGAAATGGCTAGTGCTGAAGAAAACAACCATAATCATAAAATCGTCAGAATTATGCTGACCTTCAGATCCAACAGTAATACTGTAATCTAAAAACACACTAGCAGGAAGTTAATTTCTACTGTACTGTGAAAAACAAGGAACAGAATTTAAAGCTATCCCATGTACGGATCCAAAGCTGAAAGCTTAAATCTTTGCAAAAATCTACCTGCTCAGAAGAGCAACAACTTTGCAGTATGTGCCTGGGCAGCTCTGTAACTGTAGCACCCTCTGCTGCTTTTTCAGTTCCAAAACATGTCATTTTACACTCAACTAAGTAGAAAATAAAATTAACACATACTGAACATGTTGTTTCAAGTAAGGAAATGGTTACATTATTAACTAATGCTATGTGAAGTTTACAAGATGTTTTTTGTTATTCCACATAGTAGATTTACAACTTTATAGTATAAAAGAAGATTGAAATCAGTTACTTAAGTTTCTGTATTAACACGGTACATATTAGATGAAAACCTCAAAACACTTTTTATTTCCTTGCTTAAAAATTTGGCTTTACAAATACCCTGTAGCTTGCTTAGACTTGTGGCAAGTGGTAAGGAAGATTATAATTTGGCCCTTGATCATTTCACTCAAGTATAAACATAATCTGAAATGATTACTGCAGGGATACAATTATATCAGCATTTCAGTCTGCATTTCGGTCTGCTTTCAGAACTGCTTCCTCCCAGTAGTGAAAAGCAGAAGCTGACGTTTACAAAAGATCATTTTTGGAGAAATTCCCTGCTTCGGGACAGCATTTTGCACAGGAGGGTCTTCTGCAAGGACGGACACGGCACGAGGCTCCCCAGGCCGGCTGACGTTACCCACAGAGCCACCACCAACCTCTGCCTGGGCCCTAGCAGAGCTTTTAAAAGGGCATGAGCGGAGATGGTCTTAGGACATACCGTCCTTTTAACAGATCACATACACATACTCCTGTCTAAAATGAACACATAGATTCCGAACTCCATTCTGGCTGTCTTTCTCCTGCCTCCACACAACTCTAGCAGCTGAAGGCCAGAGCACTCTGCATTGCATCCTTCCATGTGAATAATTCATTTGGAGTTCTCGTATGCGAACCGCTTCGTCACAAAAGCTGAATAAAATACATATCCAAACATTTTCACATGTTTATGGGAAGTGAAAACTAATTCTGGTTTGTGGTTTAACTTTTTTCATGTCATTGTAGCCATCTTACAAAGAAAATGCATCTTTTGACCTATTTTTGGAAAAGACAGAATTTAAATTCAGGCACCAGGTTTGAACAAAAATTTGTACAGAGGCAATTTCCAGAGTTAACACTTCAGAACCTTGGAGACATGATTTACTGCTACAACAGTTATTTCCATTTCTGCCCCGAAGTCCTACTGGTACAAAGCTACACTTTTGTAAGCAGTCACAAGTATTCCTCCAAAGCTGCTCATTGATATTTTATATAATGCTGCCAGCTAGTGGCACATCTTGTACTGAGTTTATGTCTATGGAGAATATACAGGAAGTGGTATTAACCAGAATCTGCTCTACCAAGCATCTTTTGATTGTGCATGGTAATGCAGCTGTTGAAGGACTGTATGCAAAAAGATCAAAAGTGAAGCATGAAAACCAAGAAATGCTCTCTGAAAGAGCTTGCTTTAATACCAGGTAGTTAGGATTACTACTGGAAGAGGCCACAACAAACATCTATCTTATTTGAGACCAATGATTCTGTTTACAAATTTTATACTATGTAATTTGTCTGCTTTTACAAAAGATTATCTCTCCAACCATTTAATACACATATATTTCATAATCTAATAATCTGCATCACAACATTTTTCTTCTCTATAAATATCCAAATGCGGGAGCCAAAATAAACATGCAGAACATTAAGTTGTTTATTATTTTTAGTAGGGAATGTCATTCCCTTGGATAGTCATATAGCCCTTAGATATTAGTTTAATCAAATCCAAGAACACTCATTCCTGTTAGACAACAGTCCAAGAATATATTTTGAAAAACATGTCTTTAACAAACTGACTTTTTTTTTTTTTAGTATTAAAATGCCAGTGTTTACTGAAACTTAACTTTAGATTACAAGGACTGGAGTTGGAGAAGAAACCTTCAATTTCAGAACTGGCTTTATGCCATAGCTTTGACAGGGAGGAAGATATAGATTTCTTGTGTATTTGTCAAGCTTTCAGAGATCCCCAGCTTTATTCTTCACGTTTGGCCATTTGAAAACAAACCAACCAACATGAGAAATACGGTAGGAATTATCAAACAAACATTACACGTGCACATATACACATGCATCTATAAATGTAAACTATATAATAGGAATTACTCATTACATCAAACATATGTCATCATTTCTGCTTGGTTTCTTCTCCACGATCTACCACAGTTTTATAATTAAAGCCCACCAATAGTGTAGAACATTTTATTCATAAATATACTTCATAGCTAGGAATTAAAGCCCTACTGGGTCAGACACTGAAGGTCACTGACGATTTGTCTTCTCTTAGGCTAATGTAGCCAGCAAGCAATGCCTAGGTAGGACAGAAGACTAAGAAAGGCATAGTTTCGGAACACATGTGATCTTCTAATTTCCAAAGCATTCTGTGGCAAGTAGTCTCACAACTTGACTCCACGTTTTCTTTTGTTCTTTTCTTTTTTTGAGCCTGTCCTCTCCAAGCTAGAAGTATCACTGGATGCTTCCCCTGTTCTTACACTGTTTCTTGGATAACCTCTGATAACCACTGTCTGAGTTGAATCAATAGATTAAACTGATTTTTGTCCAACCCAATTCAGTTGCTCTCATGTTTCCACTACAGTTAAAAAATCAAAAATAAATAAGCTGCTCTGAGAAACTTGCAGGTGTATCCACACACAGAATTCTGCTACATAAAACAGTCTTAACATATTAAACACTACAATAGGTAAATGCATATTTCTGATGACAGCAGTGGTGTTTCTCAGATGGCACTGAAAGCTCATAGAATAATATTTTATATTGACACGATTAGTCTTCTGTCAACACAGTACTGTATTTAAATAATCAATGACTTACAGACATTCCCTGTGTTGTCAAAACTGGTAAGAACATCTTCAACATTTAAAACTCCATTGTGAAATCTAAAAGACAAGAAAATAATAATTTTACCACCATATAAATAATCAAAAACTGTCTTCCCTCTTCAGAAGAGAGGTTCATGGCTTATGTTCATGTATCACAACCCCCCTTCAAAGACATGTAATGAACTGCTATTATTTTAGCCACCAGGGGGAAAAGAACTGAGACAACAAGTCTTCAAAAAATCCATGACTGAAAAGTCACAAACATAGAGATTGTTCTCTAAGAAGTTTATGCTTTATTTCTCAAAAAAAAAATCTCAAAAAGAAGAATTTCATGCATAGTTAGGGAAAGCACATATAGTAAAGAAGTAATTTTGGAAAAGCCAGTTCTTTTAAAGGAAAAACAAAAGCCTGTATTTTGAACAACTGTACAAACATCCCTATTCCCTCCCACAAAATCAGTAACGTTCCATTTAATGAATGTGAATAATGAAACTGATTAATGTGTTCAGTGAACTGCATTTGTCTTGGTTTTACATTTGCATAACTCAAGTGACATAAACATTCAAAAACCTGGGATAAATAATGAATTAATTGAATTTCACACACCACATTTAAACTTCAGAACAGAGCCTGCAAATTACTGACTGCTGCAAAAAGAACATGCTGCAAAGTTCAATTAAAAATTGTCTAAGATGCTGTCTGTATTCATGAAAATGTTACCGATAGCAGGCTAGCTGTAATTACACACAAAAGAGAAAAAGTGCAAATAAAGGTTTTTATTAAGTATTACAAGCTAATCTGGTCTCAAGACAAACAAAATAAAGAAGTTGCATCCTTGGCTAGCCATTAGATCATGTAGTTGTTTCATGAATTAATTAAAAATTCTAAAAAGAATTCAGCAAGGCAGTAAAGTACCAAGATGTAGCCTTCAATAATGTTAAAAACATGGCTTCCATGGCTGCTTGGGAACATATTAATCTGGAACATTTGAAAAAAAAAAAAGTGGAAGGCATTTGTTCCTTTTGTAAATGACAGTTCTGGCATTTACAAAGTAGTTCCATTCCTTTATTTTCTGAAGAAAGACTGACACAATAAGACAAAATTTTTATTTTTTGCAAACATAAAAATGTAAACTTAGAGTGCAAAAAGACATTTATATTTTCTGAAAAGCACAAATATTAAAAAAGAGAAGCATTTAAATATTAATTTTTGTTAAGTTAAACAAACAGCAACAAGGTAAGCTCTTAAAAAAATGAAATGAGGTCAACAGGAATTGAAATGGGGGCATTAATAAGGTCAAGAAAATATATCGGAGAGAATAAAAGCAACATTCAATGGGATCATTATAGCTTTTCATCATCTACATAAAAACAAACCAAAAACTCAATCCTTAGTTGTTCCAGAGGGTGAAAGCCTGTAAAATTTTTGATAAATCATTTTGACTAAGAATGCAATTTGGGGAAGGGAGGAAGTTTGTTTCCAATAAGATGTGCCAACCCATGCAATTAAACCGGTTGTTGAACAGTCACTAGAGCTAACGCAAGAAAAGTGAGAGGAAAGTGGGTAAGATCAGTAGCAGAGATCTGACCAGTTCTGCAAGCGAGAGCTGCTCTCCAAATTGTCCCCTGCTGGCTCCTTAGCATCCTCCTAACATCATTACCATGCATCTCTCTAGCATAGCGAGGGGCTCTTGAATGGCTTAAAATGTCTTATCTCTAAATGAAAGAAAAATTGAGGGAGGAAAAGAGTTGCAAAGAAATCAAAACCAGTATTTTGATCTTTGTTCACATATAGAATAGTCCCGAACAAGACATTATTTCATTTTTTTCTGATTTCTAGGTGCACGCAGTGCATATACAAAGCAGACTTATCATGCAAATCTCCAATCAAAACAAAGATGAAGATGAACAATTTAGCACTCCAATGCCTGTAGTTCAACCAAGTGCTATGAAGAAAGAAAAATTGAAAGAAACAGCGGATCCAGGTCTAAAAAAGAATACAATTTATACGTTCCAGAGACATAAAAAAGACAAAGGCAAAAAGAAAAAAGTGATACAAATTTAATACTACCTTTAAAATTATTACTTAACCAAATTTCAGGCTGTTTCCCAAACAATCCTTTGTAACTGGAGAAGACAAGTTGATAACTTTGAGTATCTCAGCTTCAAGTAAAAGCTAAGATTCCATAACAGATATATGCCACACATTTGCCATATGCCACAACACATACATGTCGTTGAGGTTGTCCTGAATTTTTGTTAATGCGTTATTTAAGTCAAGGAAATTTTTCCATCTACACGGATTATACACTCAATTTTTGTTAAGGATCAGTTCTCCTTCTGATTATAAAACATTCTGCGCAAAAATAAAATCACTATGCACACAAATTTTACAACACATTCTTACATTTATTATTGAATGGCTAGAAGCTTCCAGCCTCCAAGCACAAGCAGGAGACAAGCCTGTGAAGGGGCCAGAGCACAGACCTTGTGAGGAGCAGCTGAGGGAGCTGGCGTTATTTAGTCTGGAGAAGAGGAGGTTTCAGGGAGACCTTCTCGCTCTCTACAACTACGTGAAAGGAGGCTGTAGTGAGATGGGCGTTGATCTCTTCTCCAGAATAACTACCGATAGGACAAGAAGAAAGAGCCTCAAGCTGCGCCACGGGAGGTTCAGGTTAGATGTTGGGAAGAATTTCTACATGGAAAG
>NW_010587193.1:49922-60550 GCF_000705375.1 Tinamus guttatus | reverse complement strand
TGCCCAGGGAAGTGGTGAAGTCACCGTCCCTGGCAGCGCTCAAGAAACATGTAGATGAAGCACTCTGGGACATGGCTTAACAATTACGGTGTTGAAGGGTTACGGTTGGACTTGATAATCTTGAAGTTGTTTTCCAAGTATAATGATTCTATGATTCTAAGCCGAGTCTCTTGGCCAGCAGAGGAATTTTGCTATCCTGAATCTCCTAGAAAGGGAGAAGTAAGCAATCTCAACTGCAAAAGCACCCTCATTTTCCCCAGAAAACACAACTCAGGTCTTACAGATACTACTATTATGGACTATTTTAGACTATTCCACATCAATAATGCACTTTCTGAAGTCAAGCAGATGGTAGGAGAATAATTCCTCCTGCTGATAGTTTTCTCCCTGCACCAGGCTAAAGAACATGTTCTTAAATTCCATCAGTAACCACTTAAAATGGTGGGAACCCAATCAAGAGGAGTTCTTGCCATGACTTCCACTGCACCGACTGCCAAGTTTAACGTTGGGGGACAGTGTTGAGGTACTTGTGAGGAGGGGAGGTCATGAAAACAAGCTGCCAACTGGTAACAGCCCCATGTTTTTCCATTCTGAGCTCTATTTGCATAGCCTGGAGGCAAACTGCACCAGCGACTTCCCAGCTCTTTCCCATCACAAATCTGAGGGGCAGGCTAAAAGTTACATGCATGGGTATGGCTCAGGCATTGATAGTTATAGAAGACAAATCTATGAATGATAAACTAATTTAATTAATGCTTCTCCCGATATGAAACAAAACAAAATGCCTTAGTTTGGGCTATGAATCAATTATCTTTGTATATACAAAGTTAGATGCTATATATGAGTTTCACCATCAATTGTCACTGCAGCCCAGTTTGAATCTGAGAAAAATTACATGAAAGCTTTTTATGTAATCAGATCACATTTTGGGGGGGCCACATTAGAGCAAGACAAGATAAAATCCCTTTTCATTCCAACTGAGCTCTTAATTTAATACAATAAGATACTCACATAATATCTTCTTTGTCTACAAATTATTTTTTAAAATATGCAAGTCTTGGACAATACGATGGAACAGTCTTAGCCCGATCAATGAATAAAACAGGTGTCTTTGCCAAATCACTTTTTATCTTTCCTCAAACAGGTTGGCCTATGGCCAAGCTTTTGTGCTGCTTAATCCACACATTGTCCTTTAGCAACCAAGAGATGGAAGAGAAGGATTATCATATCCTTACAAACTGGCCATAAAGAGTAGACAATATTCCTTGATATCAACATCCCTTCATTCTATACATCTACATCTAAAAACAAAAACAAAAAACTTCCATATATTATTAGCAGAAATACCCTATAGGAATATGCAGAGGTATTCATTCTAAACCATCTTCTAATGAATCACTTGCCAAGAACAAATATTACACCTCTCATTTCTAAACCAAAGGTCTAGAATTATCTAATAAATACCTTTCATATTTTTATCTGAAGGTTTGTTTTCAGAATATAGGCATAACACCCTGCAAAAAACACTTAATGCACTTTAAAAAGATTTAACCCTTCCTGTAAGCTGCTGAAATTGTTCTTTCCAGCTTTTCGTTTTAGTATTTGCAGTACCAAATTACTGATCCATGAAAACTATTTTACCAGGAAAATAACTTATTTTTTTCTCTAATTACTTAAAATGAGCCTACAATTTTAAAGTAAATCCATAGCCTGAAAAAGAAAATTTAAAGATATCGATTGCTTCTTTTTAAAAACTACTCAAATAAAAGGATAATTTTCCTGTCTAAAAGAAAGACACCATGGCCAGAGCAAGACACTAAGTCTCTACGATCTATAATCACTTCATTGATAAAACTATTCAACATAAATTTAAATTTAAGAGCATATTCCTGACTAAACAGATGAATTTGGAAACGTTGTACGTTAAAGGTGATAATATATTTTTAAATGGCTTTGCTTGCTCACCAAGAAAACAGACACTTAACACATTGAATAGCATAGTGAAATACCCCCTAAATTAGAAAGAGCTTAAACAAAACTAAGAGATAAACTTAAAAACTTCATAGATAAAACCCCATTTCTAAAGGGTAATGGATCTAGAAGACAAGAGATAAACATAAAAACTTCATATGTACAAAGGGTCTAGAAGGCCAGAAAATGTGTGTGATGAAAAACACTTTTTTTGCTAGAAACCTCATTCAAAGTGAGTTTTATATTTGTCACCTGCAGGCTAGATTATTTTTGCTTAATTTATACAAATCTGGATGTGAAAACTGCAACAAGATTCCAACTTCTACTGTATACATCTGTCTACATTCTTCACATTAGACTGTCATAAACATACAGACTGATTCACAATCTGCTTTACTGGAGAAATGTAGGCATGTATTTTTTAATTAACAGTAACTGCAAACCACACTAGAGAGCAACTGCATGTATGCAACCACCCAATTCATATCATCATGTCCAGGACCCCTGGTAGGAACTTAAACTCAGACACACATCCAAATGAGACTAGACTAATCAAGTGAGATTCTATATTATAGCACAAGAAATCCATTTTTGACAGAACTTTTCACTGATAGCAACAACAACAATAAACACATGCATCAGACACATGTTTTCATATCGTGGAGTTATAGCAAAGAACCTCAGTACTGATAACATGTTACAAAAACTTCAAGAAACTAAATTCTGTCATGCACCATGGATCTACATTTGCTAGGCCTATGAGAGGTCACCAATTAAGCAGAAGTATGAGGGGAATTTAACGTGGATTTTTAAAATAATCCAATAACCATCCTGCCTTAAGAATCTATCAAAATGACACACAAATCCATAAATACTTAAATATTTTAAGCTAAAATTTGACCTGGTGATTCTGGCTTTCTGCTCTGGAAGACTCATCATCAATAATGATTCTCCACTAAACTAGCAACAGAAAAACATTGTATAAACTCTTCTTTCTCTGAATGTGAATCCAAACTGAATTTGGTTCAGGAAAAACAGCAGCTTATTCAACTAGCTGCTTTGAGAAGTTCAGGAAAACATGCACATGACAAGTAGCTCCTATTGAAGCTTCTATTTGCCTAACAGATCAGTCCCCAAGTCTCTCTAGTGCAGTAATTCCAGCTAGGTCATAGCATATCTGAATACACAATTTGATAAGTTTTGATAGCTCTTGAACTGATACAGCTTGACCTTTAGACTTTTTGCCAAAAGCCACTAACAACCTTATGAACTTTCTGAAGTATTTAGTCTTGTCGAGATATTAGATGACAACCCTTTTAACATCCAACATATGCAACGGGCTTTCCTGAGATCTTAATGCATGAGGAAAGCATATGTAGATGAAAATTCAAATGCACTTTTGTCAAGATTTTAAAGCAGACACAGAAACCTTGTTTTTCCCTGTCAAAAGAAGGCTCTCCTTCTCAAGTGCAGTGTTCTGGATTTATCTGACTGATGCTTTTGTTATGAAAATTGTTCCAATTAATGAAAAGGAAAATAATTAATATGTTGCAAATAGCAAGAAGAAAACAGAGGAAAGAGTAGGAGGCATGCAGCTGAGCTGTAAGTTCCCAAGACAAGATCAGTTTCCAAAGATCCAGAATACTCATAGGTTTTTATCTATAGTTCTACACACACAAGTTTCAGCAAGGAGAATACTGAGCTGTTAATGTTTAAGCTCTTAAATAACTGCTTCTGTGAAAACAGGAAAGCTACCTTATTAAATAAAGACTTACTTTATCGTATGTCTCTCTCTATATAAGTATATGCGCAAGTATATATAAGTATAATTGTTAGTAGTTTCTGATCATTATCTCTAAAATTATCACTGTGATTATCATTTTTAAGGAACATTGAGTATTTACTGAAAAGGAGCAAAATAGGGAGAAAAAAAATTGCCCACCAGAAGACACTGTGCTGACTGTCCTCACTATAGTTTCTGAAATCCAATGTAAGTTGTAGCAAATAAGCAGTGTACATTTCTGTAAGCCACGCTCAGAGGACCATAAAAGGTACAAAACAAAGTCCTCCAATTCAAATTTCCATACAGTGATCAACAATAATAAATTCAGGCACAAACAAATATGCCTGCTTGCAACCTACAATTTGAGCTGTGTCCTGTCTCTTTGGGCAGTGCTACCATTAGCCAAGCTACAAATACCAAGTAACGGGACGACGCAGGAAGTGAAGGGAACACAACTGCACCAATATTAACCCTGAGAGCAAGCCCTGTCACACACAACTCTGACTGTTACACTGCCAGCACAGGTGAACCTTAGCCTGCCTCCTACCTTAAGACTGTTATCCATAACTAGTAGATCAAGTAAATGACACTGACCCTTACAAGTCGTTGTAGTGGATTAAGGAGACTGAATGAAGAAGCTAAGGATTGCAACCAGACTTGCTTCACCTAAAACAGACCCACATTCCTTATACTTGCTATTATGTATGTCTCTAAAGATGTAAAGCCAGCATATAGGCACTGCACAAAAAGATTAGCTGGATAATCTGGCTGAATCCCTAGGTTCCCTGACAGTTCACTGAAAAAATGTGCTTACAAAAAAATCTGTATCTATTTCTATTACAAATAAACAGTACTTTCAAATGGAAAAGTTTTCTCTTGAAGCTTTTTAGCATTAGTAAGTATAAGCATGGAAAATGGAAAAATATAAAGCTTTAAGCGATTTGATATTTGGCTTTATACCCAGTGGCAAATTTAAGACAACCCCCAAGTGAAGCGGGTTTTTTTTATAACCTTGCAAAATGTCACAGCTAATGGTGGTCACTTGTTTGTGTTAGATCTTAGTCTCTAAGAGTGATTTAAAGGTCCCAGTTAAATAATAATGCACTTTACAATTTCAGTGAGTCAGGCTCTCCAGAATATCCTCCACTGTGCACAGAACATAAAATCCTACACCCTCAGCAGGGAAAATTACAGGCTGCAAAACAAGTATTAATTCAGGGATGCTTAAGTTACTGTTGTAATGATACCTGTTGAGGCATGAATAAGTTACATATATGTTCAAAACTGCACAAGGAAAAGGAAACAAAAGCAGGAGAGAAGAAAAAAAATCAGAGAAATGGACAGAGTTATAAACTTCTCTGTTTTGCTAAGGCCACTCAGAAATTGTTAACACTTCCTTTAGAGTGTTTTTTATTCTATCTTTTAATACAGATTTCATTTACTTTAGCTGATCTAGTATAAAACAAATTTCTTAATTAGGTACAAAATTCTGTCTGTAAGACAAGGAAATTCTTTTATTCTTTTCTTTTGCAAAGTAACTTCCAAACTATTATTGAATTTTATTAAATTAAGAATTATTAAGAGGAACACTGGAAAAAAAATGCAGATTACTATCAAAAAAGCTTTAGAACAGTATGAATAATATCATGTCATTAAAATGTTTTCTTAAGATGAAAAGTAAATTTGTTCAGTTCTATTACTTCTATTTATATCAAGAGAAATTCAAAAATCAAACCAGAAAGTTATTAGAAAGATTAAATAAACACTCACATTGGCATTTTTTATACGTAAAACCATCCATATTTTCTCTCAAGCTCTGGCACTTCAGTGAAAGGTACTGAAAGAAACCAGACTAGCTGCTACAAACAACTAAAAATAGCATCTAAGAGTTTATTTGTAAACTATGTCCTAGTTGTACAAAACAGTAGAAGAATCATTAACAAGTTTTATATTCAAGTCCTCTACAAGATCTTAGAAAATACTTTAAACTTGAATGATGGTTACCTTAAGGACACACTATATTCAGGATGAAAGATGCTTTTATACTGAACCCAGGACCCAGTCTCGTCTTCTGTATTCCAGCCTTCTAATGAAAAGAGATTGAACGATGTGAACCTTCTTACAGACACTTGCTGGAGATGCACATCTTTCAAGTGCTTTTTCTTCAGAACCTTTGAAATAAAGAACAAATTAAACATTAAGAATAAAACTTTCAAGAACAGAAAAAAACCATGGGCTCATTTAACTGAAGAGGTAAGTCTGGAATTAAACACTACAGCTATGGTATTAGCTAACAGCTATGAATAACTAATCCAAGTATGTCAGGCATGAAAAACATAGCAGTGGTATTCATAGTGGATGTCACAGAAATGGGTTATGAATTATTGTCTCAGTAACTTTAGAGAAAATGTATGCCTGCTTACAACTGAATAAAATTGCCTTTTTTAACTCACACTCCAGCAAACCCATGCTGGACTGATCATACAGGTTGTTTTTTGTTTTTTTTGTTTTTAATCGCTCCTCACATCATCACCCCAAAGAAGGTTTCACAGACAAGCCCAAGAGTGCCCTCACTAAGCACTATGTGCATAAAACAAAGGGCATCTTCAGCAGAGTTCAAATGATTAAGCACCAAAACACAACCCTCAAGGGCCTCATTTTTTGCCAGCTGAACTAATTCCCAGCTTAAAACTCTCCTGCTGCACACATCCAGAATGGCTGTTAAACTTAGCCAAGTTGAGCAACTTGCTGTCTAAGACCCCAGACTATTCCAGAGTCCACACCTAGGCCGCTACCAGCCTCTGAAGGGGGCTGATGCATCAGTCATATGTAAGCAGGCCTCAAACACTTTGAGAGTAGATAGAGGTCCACAAGGAAGAGCACTACAAGAGTAGGAGAGTTCTACAATTTAGTTTCTCCATTCCCAGTTTTTGCAAACCAGAGCTAAACCCAAAGTCGGACAAGAAGCAGCTCTTCAGAATTACAAATATTGAAATAGAAGTTTGCATCCTGGGTTTGTACAAGAAAATAATCAGCCAGTGATTTTGTTGCTACATCCCAGCCTTTGCCAGCAGTGATTTAACTGGAAATGACTCAGATCTAGTAGCCCTGCAATGTGGCCACAGGACCAACTGCATTGCAGGGTGTTTAGAAGCCCCCTGTAAGTGAGCAGAGCAGTTATATTTGCTACGTACGCTCTTAGCTTCTCGTAGCCACTCTGATGGACCAGGGTCACTGTGCTTGGAGGCATCTTCACTGGCAGTGCAAGTGTTATTATCAAGGTATTAAAAATGACTTGTCCACTGCTACTACTTGCTTCCACTTTTGTAACATATGGGAAAAAAATAAAGAATGAAGAAGCAAATCCTAAAACTGCGATTACAGGAACCCACATACACATTTTGAAAACAAACAAACAAACAATTAAAACCCACAACTATCCATTCCACCTACTCAACTAGCAAATACAGGAAAGTGTGCAAAGGATGATGTCTAGAAGAGGACCACCTTGTAATTAACCAAAACAGGTCTGAAAGCTGAAACTTGGACACATGAGCTATTACCCCTCTATCATTTTACCTATCTACCAACTTTCTCTCTTGAGAATGGAGACAAAAATCCAATCTGCTCTTCGTTATACACAGGTGCTTTTTCCAGGTTCCAGACTAAACCTGCAGGCACGGTTTGCACAAGATTCAGGCACAATGCCCTGCTAACCATCCAGTGTGATGTGGAGATCAAGCCTGCATGGCACGCAGGCCAGAATTCGTTCTGTGCTGATGCAAATCAGGCACCTCAGCACCAACCACTCTCCTCAAGCCCAGAGGAGCACAGTACAGTGCAAAAGCTCTTTGCATTAGCTCAGATCCAGATAAAAGTGTGGTTCCCAACTCAGCAGTGACCCTGGAGCCATCGGCTACATCCACACCAACCTCCCCTCGCTTCAGGACAACTCAGGCGGGAGTTTTATAACACAAATGTAGGAGCAGCCGCCATCCTCATTGTGATTTGTACTTTGCTTTATAAAACCTGGAACTAAAAGAGGGTTGACTCATGTTTAGGCATTACACCTTCTGTCTCTGAAGTAATCAAAACCCATAATCCTGCCAAACTGCCTCAAACCAAGCAGTCCATCGCTGCCCATTGCATTGTAGGAGCCTGAGCTCCACTTGCTTGTTACTGTGTGTTTCAAAGGGTCCTTCAAAAGCGGGAAGGAGAAAAGCAACAGCTACCTGGTAACCGGCTCCTTGAACAACTGCGGCTGCAGCTCCCCAGACTCAGGAGATCCGTGTGAAAACAAAGAACTTGCCTGGATGCAAGACTGGGGTTTTGACCTGAGGTGAACCCAGGCTCTGAGAAAGCCAGGGTGGGACTGGGTATAATTTGTAAAATTCAGCCAAATAATCCTGCGACAGCCACCTCTTGGTCTGAGATTAGCAAGAAAGCAAAAGTTGCTCTCTTCTGTAGCATTGCATTGAGTCCTGAGCAGCCGGCTAGCCATGCTGATACCACATTAAATTAGCTCGTTCAGCACAAGATCTGTGATGTAAAACTGTCCCTGGTGAAGTAAATCTCATCCTTCTCGGGCTTAAGTATACGGGGTAAGTATAAAACCCCAAATACAAATGAGCCAGTGATATAAGCAGAAAATAAATATTTGGTAGGATATTTCTAGAATCTATGTGAATAACTACTGAGAGTCATTCAAGAGTTTGTAAAATAAATAATAAAAAGCCAAAATAAAAGGACTATTTGTGAGGTCTGGATCTACCACTTCAGTCCAGAAATGTTAGAGATTTTTTTTGGTATTAGTTACTGTGAACATTTTCAAATAAACTAGTATGGAAACTAGTAAATTATCACTTGCCTTTGGATGAAAAGTTTCTCTAATGAGGCATTTCCATTTAAAAATTCAAGTATACTCAGCATATCACAATTAGAGCATGAAAAACCCTTCTCATCATTAAAACACACAGCATTTTCGAACACTTGAAAATATCACTTAAATTAGAAAGACTCTAGTAAAATATTATCATGGATTAAAATAACAGGGTCCTGGGTATTTAATTAGGACCATACATTAGGACCATATTTTGGACTATACAATCTAAAACTCCATAAACAATATATTTGATTTGCATCCAGAAAATATTCAGGGAGAAAGGCAGTCACCTGAAATTTACTGTCCTTTCTCCATCGCAGGGGCTCAGTTACATTGAAAGTCAAATTAAGTTATAACTGATATTCTATGCAACTTCAATCAGTTAAATGGCTCTGTCTGGAATATAGTAATTTGCATATGCAGGAGAAATGTCTACGTAACTAGATATAACATCTCTGTATACCATCAGTAGGATTGTGTGTATATATATAACGTATGTATATAAATATTTATTTACTTTACAAATAGTTTATTTGCCAAATTTACTAGGCAATTTACAAACTCAGACTAACAAAGACATGGAAAAAGAATTGAAATACACACATCATTTACAGAGATAGAAGGGACAATAAGAAAAGCTTTTAATAAAATTTTCAATTCAGACAGAATACAGTCAATGCCTTCTCCTCATTTACTATCTACTTTTTTAATCCGGGGAATAAAAACCAATTAATCGGTCACCACAAAAAAAAATTCTATGAGAAGGGCTCTGAGATGAAGAGCAAGACATTGGCACAATACATTAAGCTTACGGATTTCAGGAAAGTTTTTCTTAAACTTTTGACAGCGAAAAAGGACAGCAGGATCCAAATCGCTCTCTCCCCGGCCACAACATGAGGCACATTATCGAACTTGGCACATGCCATTTCTCCAGCTTCCCTGCTAAACACTAAGGATAAAGCTATCAATTGTGCAAGTGAAGGAGTTCAAACACAGCCTCATAGAACTTATTTAGTCCTTTATAACGCATACCACGTATGTAACTTACCACAATATTTTGCTAGTAAAGAATATTTTCCATGATTCTGACAAGCTGCATTAAAAAGTATTGCCAGTCTTGAAACTTGATAAACATTTTATTGATTAAAAACAAGAAAAAAAACCCCACACATGCAAAACCCTAGTTATTCTTCTTCATAGGATATCTGATAAAAGGGCTTTTTTCTTAATTAAATCAACACATACTCAAGCATCCTTACCGTAGCAAATCAATTTGTGTATGCACTGAACAAGAGCAAATTCAATACATAAACACACCACAGAACTGATCTCAAGTAAGGGGCTACTATTAGCAGTATGAAAAGCATTTTAAAAGCCCTGTAAGAAATACTTCAGCAGAGCTCCATTAAAGGAGGATATAAATAAAGGAAGGTTGGTGCCTTCCTCCCCTCCAGAGACACATCTGAGCATCACTGCAGCAAGGAGGGCACTTCTGCTTTTTGCTTCACATGTACCACTAGGATTACTTTGATCCTTGCTCACTGCACCATACGCAATCGACAGAAAATCTGAAGAACGTGAAAAAGCAGGGAGTCCGCAGAGGGAAATTTTGGTCAGAGGCACGTGTAGTTCGAAGATGGACTGGATTCTCCCCAGATCCCTACCAACACCCCGCTCCCACCTGGTCCCGGTTCTGGAAGACCCTTGCGGCTGGCTCGGCTCCCAGCGGGTTCCGAGCGGGAAGGCCGCGGCGCCCGCGCCGCTTTTGCCCCGCGCGGGCTGGCGGAGCTGCCTGTTTGCCTCCCCCCGTGCCCTCAGCAGCCCCAGCCCTTCTCCCGGGACAGCTACCACAGCCCGAGGGGGGTAAAAGGCCGTCTGGGTGGCACGGGGAGCATAACACCTAGATATACCTAGATATCTCTCTCTATATCCATGTGCGTGCATACAGCCCCGGCGGCCCGGGCTTTCCGCCCAGCCTCCCGGCGCCCCCGG
>NW_010587193.1:34743-49360 GCF_000705375.1 Tinamus guttatus | reverse complement strand
CGGCTCCCGTCGCGGGAGGGCCCCGTGGGGACGGATGTCCCGGGCCTGTGAGGCACCAGCGTGTTTATTTCTCAGCCTCTGCAAAAGTCGTGATTCGCCTGCGACTTGCCTCTGTTCCTTTGCTATTTGGTTGCTTTCCTCGGATAAAGTTTTTGTTTGTTTAATTATACTTAAAAAATCCTCCTGGTAACCTCTTTGGTTTGCGTGTATGAGCATTTAAACAGATGCACAGTTGCATCTTCCTTCCGGCTCACTCATGGTTCCACTCGAGCTCAACTTGCGACTCTCGGGTAGTGCGTTTTGGGGAAAAGGGGCGAGTTGATTTCCTTTCTGATTTCCTCAGCAAATTCTTTTGAAAGGTGATACACTGTTGCTGTTTTAGAACATCCTACTTAGGTTTTTTTTTTTTTTTCTTAATGCATATTTCCTATATGCAGCATAAATAACCAGCAATTTGGGGGACTTTCAGGAATTTCAGGTTGACTGCTAAGCAATGAAGACTTGGGCATCGCGTATTAGACTGCAAATATTTTTCCAAGCGCTGAACTTCAGTGTCAAATGCTACCCTAAACATGGCCATCTTCAAACAATATATCCTTATAGTCAAATAAACCCCCGAAAGTGCCTTATCCTGGACCGCGCAGGAAACACATGCAGCAGCACCCTGCCACCTGGAAGGCTTCTGCAGAGGAGATGCTTTTCCTGCAAGGTAGGCAGCTTAAGCAAAGGCTTAATGTCAACAGCCGTTTTGACCCACCTGCTAAGGAAACCAGCCATGTTATTTCAAATGTCAAGGAAATGTTGGTGTTTTTTTTTCTGCCCCTCCCAAGGGTTTGAACGAAGCAGGGGGATAAATACTAGGATTTCAGCTATGATCAAAGACGCATGACATTTCTCAACCTCTATGCTGCTTTGATGTCAAAGTGCACTTTTGTTGATTTTGCTGGTCTAGCATTAAAAAAAAAAAGTGACCCCTTCCCCTCCCCCCCCAAAAAAAAGATTCAGTTAAAGTGTCAGCAGGGAAACTGTGGAGAGACAATAGACAGTATAAAGTGGCCAAACTGATGATACCAGATTTAGCCAGTGTGAGCTGGCTCTACTGCTCAACAAATTTGACTTCATCTATGCTGCCCTGCAAGTCACAATTTGCATCCTCTTAGATATTTGATGTCTTAAAGTTGCATTCACATGTGCCAAAAGTTCTTTGAAAAGTACTTGGATTTATTTTTCTGACTATTGTCGAAAGCAGTTGTGTGGATCCTATAGTTTTATATTGGCCCTGAACCACTAATGAATGTTCATATATGTTCTTATGACTGAAGAAGTTAACAATTACAGGGAGTTTGCATCACACAGGCTTTGGAACGGAGGTTTTTGGAACTTTTTTTTTTCCCCCAGAGGAAATATTCATAATGTTAATATTTAAAATCTCAAGCATTTATGAAAACAAACCAGGAGCAAAACAACAGTTATTGGCTGCAGAGTGGGGATAGTGTATAAGTGTATGCTGGTTTTGAAGTTCAAAGACATTTCCATAATATATTGAAAGCTATTTTGTGTCATCTGTGCACTATTGACTACTGCATTATTTGATATTTAGCTAGCTATTTTGCAACAAGCAGAAAGAACCAATTTTGTGTTAGCAAATTTAACACATTTCTAACATTTTAACAAGAGGAGATATGACTCTGTTGGCAGGCAGGTAGTGGTAGTAGTTTTCTCCTGGCTCTGTCCAGAAAATGACATCCATGAGCTTATTCTTAACTAAAATTGTTGCAGAACTTGTATCAGTTCACTGCTTCAGCTCACTTTCTGACCCTAAGAACACTTAAGCCAACTGTTTTGAGAAGGTGGAATTAGGACCAGAACAAGCTAGGATGGAGGAGGCATTGCTTCCAAGAGAAGGAAATAAGGAATCCTAATCTAAGATAGGAAAACAATGAGAAAGAACCTCTGAAAAAAGTAATACAATTCAATAAAAAAATTAACTGGAAAACCAGGTCCGAGACAAGAACAAACACATTCACATATAATCAATTAAGAGTATACATCAATAGTAACCTAAATATTGAAGAAAAGACCTTAAAAATGTTTCAAAAGTACATCTGAAAATTCCCTCCTAAAAGATCAGGAAGAACTGAAATTTTCATCCAAACTATTTTTTTTTCCCCTCCAAATGACTCATATGCTTGGAATAACACCAAGTTGTTTTGTGGGTACCTGGCTAAGGAAAGATTATTATTATTACATAGTCTTATTTGAATACACTGCTGGCTTACAGCCACTGTTGTTTTTCCTTATTTAGCAGGAAGTGATAAAAGTTACTCGCAAAAGAAAAAAATATCCATCTGTAATAACATCGGAGCTTTTGTACCAAGACCTTTTGAGATCAGAGCAAGAAAACTGGAAAGAAAACTCAGCAAGATACAGATCTATGATAAGAAGAATCAAGCAAAAATTAGAGGAATTGCATGACAAGTATGCACTTCATTTAAGCAGCCCAAGGGTAAGCAGTGGCAAATAATACAAAAATATGCCACAATAGAACGTAAATAAGAGACAGTGTAGCTGTTCCTGCCATAAAATCCTGTTTCACTATTTTATGATGGTAGTTTCGATTTTTGAATATTTGCTTTTTTGCTTTCTGGAGCACCTAAGTCCTTCGTTTCCCCTTTTCTCTACCAGGTGTATGTGGTATATTTTCTTTCATTTGTGTGTACATTATATTTGTGTTTGACGGAACGCTGATTAAATGTAGGGAATCCCTAAGAAAAAAAATAGTCCAGTCTTTAACAAATGACTAATATATATTTTACATAGGCATTAGACTTGAAACTTGCTTTGTTTTGCATTTTAACAGATTAGGTTTGGAGAAAATGTGTACTTTGAAGAAAATGGATGCATATTTCTTTCAAAAGCAGATGATGGTAAGAGATTTCCTTACTTGGTATGACTGAAAAATATTCTGCATGTATCAAATAATTCGGGTATTTTTCTTAATTTAAAGTATAATTGCTTGGTTTCTGGAAGTAGTGTAACCATACTACAAACAAAATATTTTGATAACATTCACTAATTATTAGTAAATAATTTTAGAATCCTCAATCTAAGTTGAGGTGAAAAGTATTAGGGAATAGTATACACAGTTCTGAGTCCACAACAGTAGATCACTGTAGATATTTATCATCTTTAATCTCTGTTGACAGTATTCCATACTTACTAGGATGATATGAGAGACCCATCTTATATTGCTTGGTAAAATAAATACTATATTAAGGTTTTCATCATAAATTGCTGTTGTGGGATGCTGGTAAGTTTCTGGAGAGAAAAGAGAGAAGTCATTTATTCTCAGAGTCCTGGCTTAGAACTTTATAAAAGGCAAAGTACCTTCATGCTTTTGTTTATTTTCAAAAAATTGTTTTTACAAGTATCAAACAAATATTTGGTGCTAGTAAATAAAAGTATACTGCAGGCAGAGTTGTTAAATCAAGTTACTGATTATTAACAATGTCTGTTTATTTTGTCAGTTCCTTAATTACAGCATTTTTTGTTATCTGTATTGTTTTATGCAGTAGATAAAGCAAATGTTTTATTCAGTACAGAAGATACTGGCTTTTCTGATGCCCGTATTCAACGGATCAGAATTTCACCAGATCAGAGGTATATGGCCATCAGCTTAAAAAGTGAAAATTCTGAAGAGGCAACCTGTGTTATTATGAAACTTGATTATTCTCCTGTTTTGGAGAAAGTCATTCCAAATACTTTTAGTTTTGGTAAGTTGATTTTAAATATCCTATGGGCCACACCAGCTTTCAGTAAAACATTTTTCTTGGTCAACAACAAAAAATTGCTGGTGCTTGTTTTTAACAAAATGAGATAATCTTGCTGGATGTGATGCTTATAGCTGTTGAATTATTTCTGGACTTGCCTTTGGACAGCAAAAGCAGTAGTTTCTTTTAGCTTTTCTTCAGTAACACAGTATAGTGTTCAAAATTTGATATGCATTGGCCTTTTTTTTCCAGAATGGGCTACAAGTGATGTTCTGTTTTACACAAGTCAGAAGAATCTTAAATGCCAGGAAGTGTTTATGACAACTTTCACTGATGAAAAGCATACTAAATTAGTTTACTCAGAACAAGATGAAAGGTAATACTTATCTAAAATATATTAAGTTCATATATCCTAGAGTATATTTATATTTTATATAAAAAAAAGAAAAAAAATCATATCCTGTTTAAAAGGGTTCAAGTGATTTGTTTTCTTTTGCCATTATTGCCATATGCAGTCTGAGAACGTGCTCAGTTCTCCTCTTGATTTATGATCAACGAAGATTTAACTTTTCTCTGTTACCTCATGAGTTTAGCTGAGTTTATAAATGTCAAGGTCAGTCTCAGGTCAGGGTGTCCTTTAATGAAAGTGTGACGGTTTCATGCAGGGTTCATCAGACTGTGGATTTCATTTTGTTTTCTCTGCTATTGATGTCTGATGCATCTTTTAAAAAACAGAGAAGTTCAGGCGAATCCTTGCTCTGGGTAATGGATGAGCAAAATCATTATAGCATTCCCAGAGATGGAACTATTGTTGACTGAATACCCTCTCAATAACCTTTCTTTAAGCAATGGTTTAAGAATACAAGAAGGCTCTTGCTAAACTGTGTGCAGGACTAGTTTTTCAGCCATGTAGCATGAAAAGATCAGATTTAGATGCTATACTGTAAATATTTATGATTAAACTCTATCCAAAGTAACAGGTTCTGTAAAGAAATTTCCATTCTTTCAATTATCTGAGGGGAAAAAAAAAAGAAAAAGAAAAATCTCCATCTGAGATGGAGTACATAAGATCCCTTTTTTCTAGCTGTATTTAATACATACATTTATAAAAGCAAGGTACACTGACGTGACACTTCCCTACAGGGAAACTGTTGGCATAATTCAGAAGGTCATAGTCATTATAGCAAATCTAATAGAAACTTACTCTAAAGGCTCATCTACTGGTGCAGCTTAGGTTGTAACTGAACTTACTTGCCAGTGGGAGAAGACAAGACATTCCTTTGAGACATTCCTTTGTATTGCCATTAAACAGTTCTGTGTCTTACTCTCTCTTTTACTTGTAATCAAATACATTTCAGAAGCTGAAGATTGCTTGACTCCCTTAAAAAAAACCCAACACATTGACAACTACGAAAACTAAGGCCTGGTTTCTTGGGAGGAGGTTTCAGGAGTAGCCTGTTTCAGCTCAACTCCTTTAGAAACGAGGTCAGTAGAGCTGAACTGCTCAAGTCCTGACTGCAGTATCCAGCTCTTGCTGATAAGAGAGCCAGGAGGAGGCTTCCCTGCAGACTTCAGAAACTCAGCTATGCCTGCCTGCCTACCTAAAGATGTCAAGAGGATGTAGATAGGAAAACCTGTAATAACAGAAAAAGAAATTCCTCCTGGAATTCCTCCTTCTGCAATGAATTAAAAACATTATCTAAAGCTTCATGTCTTTCAGCAGGCAAATATTTTGAAGCCTAAATGCATCACTACTGCAGTCATGTAACCTGCCCTGGGTAACACACATTAGGATACTCGGTCCTGAACTTGCTTCATGAAATCTGCTGGTGCTTGGTGCTGGAGCTGGTTTTGCTGTTAGATGTTCACTCTAGGAGATTCAGAATGACAAAGTGCCATGTCCCAGATAAGACATCCTGTTAGTCATTCATTTAGAAATAAGAATATGACTTTCAGCCTGAACTTCACTAGTATTGGCATCCTGCCACTGCCTATCATTCTGTTTTCTGTTGCTAGATCTTAGAAAAAAATAAAATGGGGTATTTTCTTGGGCTATGATATTTTGGGGTATTCATGTAACTTAATTTACCTTGGACTGAACAATATTGGTCTTGTTATCACGGAAGAAAAAGCTTTGTTTTTCCGGGCTGAGTTACTTTTTCTGCATGCTTTACAATATAAATTTAATATAGACACAAAACCTAAATACAGTAACTCTTTCATTACAGTATCATCACCCTTCCCTTACAGGTCTGTGTGGTCTCAATGGTAGACTATATCTGTGTGAGCAGAGCCGCTTTTCTTTGAACTATCTAATATTAAATTTTGTACAGGATCTATTGCTTTGGTATCTAACACTTGATATTTGCCATCTCATTCAGGAAATTACTCCTAAACACAACAAATCTTTGTACAGTTAAGTCAGAATAAAACAGGAAAAAAAATAGAGGGGAGATACCTTCAGAGAAACTTTGCCTTTTCCTTCTCTCCATGTTTATATACATTAAACCTCAAACAGATATAATCAAGGCTGTCAAGAAAATAATAATACCCTCTCATGCCCACTGTTAATCAACCTTAAATCTTAGAAGCAGCACTGAACTGAATCATATTCAAAGCTAAGCAATATTATTTTTTTCATAGTATTTTGCGTGCTGTTACTTCATCTCCATGGATGACTTTTTGTTTCCTCAGTTAATTCCTTTCCTTGCTTGCAGCTTTAGCACTTCAGCACTGTTAATCTTGTTTCATATAGGCTTCTATGATCTTTTTAAAAGTTTATAGTAGCTCCTGCTTTCTAGAATTATTCCTGTTCCCATCTGATGTCCTTTGTTAATTTTAATTGCCCTTTATTACTTCTTTTGAAAAAGACTTACTAGCTCAATAGAGACTTCTAGGTTTTGTGTGGATTTTACAGCCTGTATGCAACTGTGACCTTTCAGTCCACCTCAGCAATGCAAAAACACTAATTCAGTTGGGCAACAACTGAACTGCTCTCCTTGCAGAATTCAGACTACACGCACAAAATCAGTTTCCTGAATCCTAGGAAAAATACTACAGAAGCGGATTTGGGAGCCACATTCTGGAACTTCTCCAATCTAGTTACAGGCCTGCAATCTCTTACCTGGTTGCTTCAGAATCATGTGGGGTTTTTTTATTTTGCATTTTAACCACAAAATGTTTTTTTTTTAATGTCAGTCAGTTTATAAGCTTAGTTTTTTGTTGTTGTTTGTTTTTTTTTATTGCTTGCAGATTTTTTGTAGACATATATTGCACAAAGGACAGACGTTTTCTTACCATCAACAGCAACAGCAAGACAACCTCAGAAGTTTGGCTGGTTGACTGTAGCCATCCTTTTAAGCCGCCTGTTCTTGTACAAGCACGAACAAAAGGGGTCATTTATCACGTGGAGCACAGAAATGATGAGTTCTATATTCTTACTACATATGGAGAGCCTGCAGAGTATAAGGTAATCTAAACTGTTAGTAAGATTAGTTTTGTTCATTCAGGTGGGTTCATTCACTCAGATCATGTAGGCTGAAGCTGCCTTCTAATTCTGTGGTCCACGCTTACTCTAAAATAAAGAAAATGATACATGTGGAGAATTGCATTTCTCCAAAGATTGACAGTAGTATGTGGAGTCTTTCACACATGTCCTGCTGATCTGATTCTAACTCATCTGGTAACAAATGGAAATGATTTTGCTTTACCTGGCATTTATCTTGTATGAAAATAAGTTAGTGATTTCAGTACATATAGCCAAACAGCCTGCACCTCAACTGGCCACACTGAAAGCACTTATTACATGTAATATACGAGAATGAAACTGACTTTTGCAAATTTTTCATAAGTAAGTTTTCCTCTGCCCATGCTGTTTTTCTAGTCACATTCCAGTGTTTTCACTGGCTGCTTTTTCCTCATCATGGTAGTAAAATAACAGTATCTCAGAGAGTTTACCATGACTTACTGTGAAGAAATGCTGTCCTGCTCCAATGCAGGTTCTTGTATGCAGAGCACAGGTTGGAAGTGCTGACCTTCAGATAGGAAAACATCACCTTCCATCAACATAGTACATTGCTTTTCTGCTGTGAAAGGAACTTGGTCTGAAACCTTCCTAAATATGGTTAAAACAAGTTTTAAACTTGAAATGGGCAAGTTTTAGAAATAAGATTAATTTCTAGTTATTTTAAAAGGTCTTTGCAGAACAGGCCCTTCCTCCTAAGCTGCCTTTCAACAAACTTTTTTTGAAGGGGGAGGCTGGAAAGCTGTGGGGGTTCTCTCCTTCTTCTGCCTGGAAGAATGAGAGAACCGCAGTAGGAGGAGCTCAAAGACTGGAGTTCAAACATTGAGATTGTGACTGCTTAGAGAAGCAAGCAGCAGAAAGGACCTTTTCAGAGGCCCCCTACCCTGCCCTGATACCCTGTCCCAGGGCACTCTGCCAACCGACTCTTCTTAAAGGAGTGCAATACAGTTGAAAAAAAAATGGCTATCTGTCACAGAGATCTTTCCTGCTATCAGTAAAAGGAGTTTAAAAGCTGACTACTTTCGCTGTAAAAATGCTATACAGGATCACGTGTATGTCTGTACATCTCACTACTCAACTCTCACTGCATCTCTTAATAATGCAGGGTTGTTCTTTTTGCTTTTGTAGTTGATGAAGGCACCAGTAGCTTCCAGTGGCATGGAGAACTGGCAGTTATTTTATGCACTGGAGGAAAAGACCAAGCTAATAGACTTGGAGATGTTCAGTAATCACTGCATTATGTTCTTGCAGCGCAACAGGCATCTCTATTTAGATGTGATTTCCTTTGTTTGTCATTCAGTTCAGTCAATTAAGGTATGTTCTAGATTTGCATTAAACAGCATAAATTTTTTCCAGCACTTTTTTTTTTTTTAGTATAAGGCTATACTGAAAGCAAAGGTAAAATCCAAGAGTCAAGGTGGCAAGGAAACTATGACAGTGACGATTTTGTCATCATGACTAATTGTAGTACATGAGGGTGTTCTTCAGGATGTCACGTGGTAGATTATTGTAGCGCTTAAAAAGTTTCAAAGCAGCTATACTGTGAGTCAGATCTTTTTTTTTCAGTTTATTACTGTCAGATTTTTACTGTATGGCCAGTTTTTCATGTACTACTTCATAGTACTTGATTCCCTAAACACTTTCCTTAGTTTTATTAGGCTTATTTTTCATTATACGCCTCAGTGTAAGTAAAGAAATAAGCCTGTCTCTCCCAAAGGAGAGAGAATAGAACATTCAGAACATAAATACAGACACTGTGGCCTAATAAATGACAGCGCTCATATTGTGGTACTCCTTTGAATATATTTCTGCCCTTTTCTAGTTGTTGTTAAGTTCTTGTCAGTTAAAGACAAGGTGACTCAATTGAAAAACATGATTTCTGGAAACCATTCAGCCAAAATTTTTTTTTTCAGGGCACCAAACCAATCTGCATAGCTTATATGTTTTTTGAAACAGGTTACCAATGGTATATTCTATAAAACTGCTATAGATAAAGGTTTTTAAACATGATGTTCTGTTATGGTCCCTGAAATCTTTGATTTTTAGAAACGATCTTAGTTTATTTATTCAGAAAAGGGCTGCAGTGCTGTAGAACTTTGACTTTTGCTGCCATTTCAGAAGATTCTAGCAACCTAACCCAAGTAAACTGTGGCCTGGCAGAGGGTTTGACTAAGTCCCTGCTGCTCTCAAAGAATGAATCTTGATTTCTTTTATTCTTAGCGGAGTTTAAAATCTTACATATAATAGCAGTAAGTGTCTGAGGGTGAATGTGCCAGGAAAAGGTTTTGTTCTTCACAATGGCTGGCACTAGGAACAAAGTTAAGAGGCAGGGGTTTGGAGTGGCTTAGCATTACTGAGCTAACTCACAGCAAAAGCATAACAACTGATATGGACTTGGCTGTATAATGTGTTGAAGTAGAATTGGAAATCAGAGGGGAAATAGATTCTGCATTGTTTTTGAATTTTAGAACCTATTTGAAACGTTCTCTTAAAAATGTTGTAATGCCCATTTAAACTGGATTTGAATTTAGATTTATTTTCCAGTTTATTTCATTGCTGAACTTTTCCCTTAAGACCACTCCATAAAGTCTTTCACTTTCTGGTTGTTTCAATACTAAATTTTGAAGACAGACAGTTTGTGCTAGGTGTAAACTGAAGTAGCTTGGCACTCAAAATCTTTGTCTCTGAAGGACACACTAGCCTAAGTTTAAAAGCAGTGTAAGGATCTCACTTAAAATGCTCTGTTTTCTCAGCTGCCTACGTGGGCCTGTGCTTTTGAATTGGAATCTCATCCTGAACACAGCACCAGCACTTGCTATTTTCAGCTCAGCTCCCCAGTACACCCCCCGAAGCGTTTTGCATATTCATTTAAAGCAAATAATCTCATTGAGCAGGCTGAGCAAGAGGTACCAATTATTAGGAATTGTCACACTACACGTTTACTTGCTAAAAGCAAGGTAAGATTTTTGTAGTCCTTTTCCTGTTCCCTTTATTCTTCCCTTCCTCCTCTCCCTTTTAAAGAAAATGCATTTGGCAGGGAATAGAGATTTTAAAAAATATAAAGAGCAGTTAGTGCTCTAGTTACCAAACAGTGGGTGTTTTCTTCAGTGGTATAGAAAAGAACAAGTCGTGATGAGATTTTTTTTTTAATAATCAGGGTGTGCTAGAAGAGATAACAGTACATGATGAGTCAAGAAGCTTTGTATAATATAACTTGAACTTGATAGTTGATGGATGGTATCATATTCTATAAGATGAAAAAGAATGCCAGTTCTTGAAAAGAACACCCCACAAATGTCAACACAGTACAAATCAAGAAAGGAAAGTTTTAACAGCCTGAGGATAAAAAAAAAATGGATATGTTAATAAAGAGTTTGTGCTGCAGTAAGTGGTAAACTATTTTGTTAATAATAGATATTCTTAATGCTAAAGAGGGAAGGAAGACTTGGGTACTTTGATAGTTTAAAAACACCTCAGGTGTTGCACTTAAATGAATTTTATACTCTGCATCTGTAAGTCTACACAGCAGAGGTTCAGTCTCTTGCTTTATTTTTCAAGAGTACTCTGTACAATCTAAATGAAAAAAATTACTGTAATCAAAAAAACACATTTTAAAATAAATAATTGAAGTTTTCATTGCCATGTGTCATTGAGATTTCTAAAATATCCTTCATTGTAAAATACTCCTTCATTTTCAGGATGAGACTTTGGTGCCAATTACAGTTTTTCATAATATAAAGTCTAAAGAACTGCACAGGAAACCACTTCTCATTCATGTATATGGAGCTTATGGCATAGATTTGAACATGAGCTTTAAAGAAGAGAAGCTGATGTTAATTGAAGAGGGTTGGATATTAGCATATTGCCATGTTAGGTAAGTCAAATATAAAGTGAAATCAAGAGTTTTTTTTTTAATGGGACACAGTTGATATGAAACTGAGCAGGTAAATGTTTTTTTTTCATGTAGCTGTACCTGCTCCTTTGTGCTGTTCTCTTTATTAACTCTGTTTCTAGAATTGTTAAACAGTTTTAACAAAAAGTAAATTTTCCTAGGCATATATATATTTAGAAGACAACACACTGGGTTCACATTAAGTCAACAATATAGCTGCATTTAGCTTACAGCTTTAAGATACCTCAGAACTACTCATCTTGTCCTTGCTCGGAGCAGTTTTGAGAGCATGTTCAAACTGCAGTGTTGTGCTACCATCCTCTTTTTCCTGGGGTATTGGGGTGATATCAAACTAATATTTGATCTGCTTTCTGAAAAGCTTTTGTCTTTCTGCAACAGTAACTAAGGGTTCAACCTGTACATCTTGTTCTCTTATTGGCCAAATCCCACGTCTCCTGTTTAGCTACAAACCTGCTAGTTTTATAAAACCCCTACGTACAATAGGCTTCACGTTTTCATTTAGATAATAATGCAGTAGACAAAGAAGATAACAAAGGACTCAGTTCGGTGAGAAGGAAGAGGGGGAACTGAACAACCATTTGAAATACCCACTGCCAAAATAAACTCAGCATACAAATATATTCAGTCTTATAATACAGTGGGAAGCTTATACAGCTCTTCCTCCCACAACTGTCTCCTGACATAAGTGGATCCTCTTTATTTTACAGTGGCAGCACTAAAGAGGAAGAGTACCCAAAGAGGCAGTTAATTAACTTAAAACTTGAATAAGTTAACCCATTGTGTAGAAGGGATCATAAATTTCAGTTTAAAACTCTGTGAATATTGCAACCTCTAGAGTTCATGCAGTATTCAAAATTCAGAAATGAGAAAAAAATGAAATTAACTGACAGCTTTGTAATTTAAGTTGCACAACAGGCAAAGTCTGAGTGTTTCAGTGAGGAACGAAGAAACATTATTCCCAGTTATTATAAATGAGCATTATTGATAGAACAAAGGGTAATGGGTATTAATTAAAACACAGGCAGTTCCATCTCCATGTGAGGAGGAACTTCTTTCCTGTGGGGGTGACAGAGTGCTGGAACAGGCTGCCCAGAGAGGTTGTGGAGTCTCCTTCTCTGGAGATCTCCCAAACCTGCCTGGATGCCACCCTGTGCCACGTGCTCTAGGTGTCCCTGCTGGAGCAGGGGGGACTAGATGATCTCTAGAGGTCCCTTCCTACCTCAGCCATTCTGTGATACTGTGAAAGAGGAAAACAGCACTTCCCAAAGTGCTTCTTTCCAGGTAGAAGCACATAGGGATGGGTGGTGCAGAGGTGCCCTGATGCTGTTTGAGTTTTCACTACTCATCACACAAGGATTTTTTAAAATTTACATTTTGTATATTTTTGCCATTAAGGACAACAAAAAGACAGGAATAGAAGAGTTAATTAGGAAAGCAAACTGGTTTTGCAATTCTGTGGCTTCATTATAGCTAAAGCTTTGCTGCTTAATGTTTTCCAGAGAATCTCCAACTTGAACTGTTTTGATTTCAGGGGTGGAGGAGAGCTAGGCCTTGGCTGGCACAAAGATGGATGTCAGCTCAATAAACTCAAAGGTCTCCACGACCTTCAGGCTTGCATCATGTTGCTGCATGAATTGGGATTTTCTCAGCCAAAATCTACAGCAGTAGCAGCCGCCAGTGCTGGGGCAGTTCTTGCAGGAGCTCTGTGCAACACTGATCCAGAACTGATCAGAGCCGTGGTCTTGCAGGTGAGGTGATGGGGATCCCTTATGCAAAATGAGGTTGAACTCTGTTTCTGTTTTGTTTCACCTGTTTCAGAATTGGAAACATTGCAGTCCGAATTCATACTTTTCATTTGTTTGAAAATACCTTGACATTGGTGTTTGAGATCCTGTCATGTTTGCCAACTTTTTTCTTCCCTTTTTTTTTTTTAAATAACTTTTAAGGCTCCTTTCCTAGATGTTCTAAATACAATGTTGAAAACTCATCTCCCACTGACAATTGAAGAACAGGAAGAATGGGGAAATCCATTAGCAGATGAAAAAACCATGAAGTATATCAAAAACTATTGTCCTTACCAGAATATTAAGCCACAGGTAAAATTGCCCTTTCTTTGTCAAATTCTGCAGTAATAAAAGGATAGTAATTTCTAGGGAAATAATAGAAAGTGGGTAACTGGAATTTCTTAAAATTATATTTTACCCTTTTGGTGCTTTAAACTTCAACACTTAGGCTGAGCTGCTTACTTACACTAAACTGAATCATTAGTACAAACAGAAATTATTTCAGCCATAATAAAGTAGTTGGGGTCATGATGATTGTTGAAATTAACTAAACTCCTTCCCTTAAATGATCACTTGCCTTCAAAAGCCATTTTTATTATAGGGCAGCCATGAAGTAAGGATTTTAATAGATCATTGTGCAACCAATACCAACCTGTGAAATACTTTTCCTTTGTGTGGAGGTTCCATTGTTCTACTGGGTTTTCCAGACTTCCTCCCAAGAGGAAGGAGGTATTTTCCACACAGAAAATACACTTAAAAGATAAACAGTGTAAGGAAAAAAAAAAAAAAAAGAGCTATGGCTTTCGTATTGTTATCTCAGAGGAAATTTTTACTTTACTTGATGTGCTAGCTGTGTTACATAGGTTCATTAATAAGCCAAATCTTACACATATTAAAGTAGCTATTTTGATACTACTAAAGTAGCTTTTAGAAGTTAAGATGTATGTTTGCAAGGCTATCCTGACTGCTTAAGGTGAACCATGGCTATTGCTCCTTCCTGTGGTAAGCTACAGCAGAGACACATGCATTAGCCCTGTAGGAGTGGGGACAGGATTCATGTTTTTGTGCATCTGTAGCAGGTAGATGATCCCTCCCCCCTGTCATTTTCAGACCAAAATAAGTTTTTTCAAGTAAATTTGGAATTTTTTTTTTTGAAGCAGGTAGTTTTGTAATAGTTACATTTTAGATAAACAAAAAAAGTAGTACAGTAAGATATATGGAGAAAAATTGTTTACTCATTTTATGTGAAAGTAAACTGTCAAATATTTAACTCTCTTTTCCTAATTTCAGCCTTATCCTTCAGTTTTTATCACAGCTTATGAAAATGATCAACGAGTACCACTAACAGGAATTTTAAAATACGTTCAAAAACTTAGGAAGGCTGCAAGAGATTATACCAGCAGAACAGAAAGGGAAGGTGAGAAATACGCTACAGCTACATGAAGTTAATAAATCAAAAGATCAATATTCATAACTGGACAACAGTACAGACTTCAACAGCTCCTCCTTAAGTACTTTCACTTGTGCCCCATGATCCAGTATCTAAATCTCCCGGTAGTTTCTGGTACCTGCCAAGATGAGACGTGCAGTCATCCTGACAAATGGATCAACCTCCGCTTCGGAGATG
>NW_010587193.1:2061-34262 GCF_000705375.1 Tinamus guttatus | reverse complement strand
ACACAGTGGACGTATAAACATTTTTCAAAACTGTAGTTAACAAGCTGCTAGTCCATATAGCAAGTCACTGAGTCCTTTTCTTTCCAAAGGAACAGCAGAAATTCTGCCAGGATAGAAGGCAGATTTACCTGCACGTCCCTCCATTTACCGTCACATCCCCGCTTGACCTTTCCTTGTTCCTTTGGTGTTTAGTGACCACGAGGTTTGTTGTTGTTGTTGCAGGAAACTGGATCCCTAACATCATCTTGGACATCCAGGCAAAGGGCAGTCACTGCGATTCGTCGTGGGAGGATTCACTAAATGAGGTATGCCCCCTTCACTGCACCCTTCCATAGCACGGAGCACGCTGGCCTTTCAAGCAATATTTAAGTCTCAATAGCTCATGCAGTCACGCCGGGTAGTTCACAGCGATTAAAAGTGCTGGAATTAAGGTTGCTGTTGATGAGGCAGAAATAAGAGCCAGTGGCAAAGCCAAGTACTGAACCTCACCATTCCTCAAACCTCAAAATACTTTTAAATCCCCATTGTAATGTGCTGAGAGCTTGGAATAAAAGGTTAAGTTGTGCAGCACATTATTCTAGCAAAAAGTCTTGCACCAAAGTCTTGCACCATACAGTTAAGAGCTTAAAGCTGTTACACTGATTTTTCATTTATTTCCATCTTCCTCATGAACAAAACAGACATGATGGGTTTGATCTTTATGTTTTGGGCTGCTTGGTCTGTACTTCGGATTCAGTGGCTCATGTTTTCTGCAAAAGCATATGCTAAAATAACTGGCAGGTGTGGCAGATTTTTTCCCTAAATTAAAACTTTAGTATAAGGCCTTGTTTTGCTTAAAGGCAAGGCAGTGCTTATCATAAATATGGGAAAGGAAGATTAGAACAGCTGTACCTGAAGGAGTGGTATTGTTTTATAATAAAATGTTTTTGTTGTTTTAGATTGCAAGACACCTTGCTTTTCTGAACAAAGAACTTGATAAAGAATAAGGTGCTATCTGCAACATGACATTACATCAAAGCCTGCAACTGGCCCATGGACACACTGACCACTCGAAAAACTTCACATCAGATTTGTGTTTATATAGAGAGTAGAAACCCCTTTTATCCCTCTTGGGTCCCTGTTTTGTGGACATAAGCAGACAAGAAATTCAAAGACAAAGTTGTGTGTGGCTTATAAACATAGAAAATGAGCGTTAAATTTCTGCTGCCAGTTAGTACAGAAGTAGCCTCCTGCGTCACCCAGTTAGTTCAGGCCAGTTCTGCTGACCACAGCGAGGAGCGCAGCTCAGGACAGGCAGAGCTGCCTCGGTGCAAAACCCTTGGTGCTGAAAGCTTCAGTTGTGAAGAGCTGAACTCTGTACAGGCAGCAGCCCCATCTGAGATCTCCAGTCCAGGACAGAACTTTACACAAGGCAGGAAAAGTGATTTCAGAGCCCGGTGACCTCCAAGCAAGGCCATCTTGCCATGATGTTTATCAAAATAGATGCCTTGTGCACACCTGGCACTGGTACAAACTGCACTAGGGGGCCAAAATGTTCTCGGACCAAAACCACTTGCACCAACTCAACCCCCTGTCCTTCCTTTGTGTCACAGCAGCTGCTACTGTAGATGCACCAAATGCAAATCAAAACACACAAAAATTGGGATATTCAGTTGTTCAGAGTTGTTAGAGTTGCTAACTCTGCCTGCAACTGCTGGATACACACTTCACCTCCATCCTTCTTTGGGTAGAAAAAGAAAATATGGGAATGCAAACTATTCTAACTCAGCCTTGGAGGGGAGGAAATATCCATGGAAAAATCAGTTGTAAGAGCAGAATTGGATATCCTTAGCCTGTTCTTGTTCTTCTCCATGATAACCTGGAGGATATTCCAAGGTGCTAGAACTGATAAAAGAGTTAAACCATAAAGACTTCTACATATTGGTCCACATACCTATTTCAACAAATCCAGGATCACCCCTTTGTGAAAATCATGGGAAAGTTACATAACTAAAGAGAAATCCAAAAAAGAAAACACACACAAAAAAAAAACCTACCAGGGACTGTAAGGGGCAACAGCCAGAAAGCAACTCTTCTCTTATCCTCACACAAAACCACATGCTTAACCGGACTGCTCCAGTAGGACTGGCCTCCTTTCCTTCTCCACAGTCTCTGTGGGAGGCTCTAGACGAATCTTTGTTCATGCTGTACCTTTTCCTCACCAGCACAGATGCAAGACAGTCAGGAATGAAATTTGTTTTCTAAGCTGTTTATTTTACACACAAAGGAAGTTTGAAAAGCCAGTGAAAATTCTAACATTCCCCGAAACCAACATTTTCTGAATTAATGAGGGCTTGATTATTCTAGTTCTGCACTTAGCAGTTCATGTAGAGTAAATTGAAGGCAGGGGAATAACATGCTTTCTCTGCCACAAAACAATTTTCTTGAAAAGCTTCCATAGCATGAACTGGCTTTCCTGTTTTGTATTGAAGGACTAGGCCTTCTCCCACGTCAGTTTTAACTATTTGGGTATTGACAACTTTACCAGTATTGCCAAAATTAGTACTTAGCCTTACGAGAGCTTCCGAGGGGAGGTTGGGAACTACAGCTTTCAAGTCTACTGTTGATTCCTGTCCAAAATTGAGAACCATCATGAAGACCCTGTCCAACCCGTCCAGCTCCCGCACGTACACAAAGACGTCACTGTCGTTCCAGATGTGGCACATCCAGCCCCGCTGAAGGGGCAGCTCCGTGTTGCGGAGCGAAGAGAGCGCTCGGTACAAATTCAGGCTCGAGTTGGACTGAGTCTTCTGAGTCTGCAACAAAATCATCACACCGTTAACAGAGCCACTTCTTTCCACAGAATAAAACCATGTCCACACAGGCCCTTCAGAACACAGCTGCTGGAAATCAATTTTGACAACGGCATCTCTGCAACTTCATCTGCTAATTCCTCTGCCTTGGGAGCTGGGCAGTGTCAGGGGCAGGACAGAACTTCACTGACGACTGCTGCTTCCCCCCAGGGTGTCCCCGACAGTACCAGGTATTTGGCCAAAAGCCACAGCTGGACCTTTCTCTGAGTCAGATCTACTGCAGTCACTGGGTTTATCTCAAATGTTTGTCTCCAGGTCTGGCCAGCACTCCAGATAAGTGTGTTTAATACACTACTCCACTGCCTTCAACATTGTATTACCATTTTCTTATGTTAGACATGGTCTATGTTCATTTCTTGTTGCAAGGACAGTGCTTTCTATACTATTATAAATGAAAAAAAAAGATCACATTTCAATATAATATTAAAATCATGAAAAGGTTGTTAAAGAACCAAATTGCATCTACATTTTCTACATCATTGAAGTTGTTTTGGTTAAATGAATACAGATGAAGTAGACTCCTTGCCACAAGGATTTCCTTTTCTAATAAAATTTGCTAGGATTCAGTTCCTTTTTTTGTCCTCCCTTGAGTTTGTTTATATTAGCTACACTGCCATTCCCTCTAGGTAAAAGAAAGCTCCATTTACAGATAGATCGATCCACTTATTAAAATATTTTTAGCCCTCTGGTACATCACAAATAAATACCTACCTCAACATTTACACTTTCATAGTCAGGGTTAACAGGTAACCAGCTACTGTTGCCTTCAGTAAAGCCAGCATTAACTGTGTCATCCCACTGCATGGGGGATTTCTCTGGAAAGGTCTCCTAGAAAAATAAAAAAAAGTGATGTTAGAACCATTACCAAAAAGTAACTTAATTTGATGATATTGAAAGCTCATCCATTAAACTCAAATCTTCTTCCACACCGTCAGCACCCTCAGTTTTCATTCTGTTTGTTTAAATTGAGATCTACGAAGGCGGATGTAACCCTGCTCCAAATCTAGAGAAATGGGGAGCAAACAAGAGTAATGTCAGTCACTGGCAGTGGGGGGAAACAAATGGGCAGTTATAGGTACAGCAGCAGTAGCCAAAGGAGTCGAGTAGCGCCCGAGGCTGCCAGCAGCTACGATGCTCCAACAGACACCGGCACGGGCAGCTGGTGAAAACGGGGCAACGAGTCCTAGGGAGAGAGTGGCAACAATAACCACGACCAGTTCGGAAACGCTGCTCCGTGTCCGTTGTTTTATAGTCACAACCCTTTCGCTTCGGCTTAAAGCTTGTATTTACAAGAGGTAGAATTTGGACAGTGCTTTTTACATTGGAAAGATAAAGGAAGTGTTCACACCTGTGGGGAAACGCAGAAACTACTGAAAACCTGTTTGTAGCTGGTTAAGGAGTGTTCAGCGAAGACGACTGAAATTCTCACTTTGAAGAGTTCAGGAAAATTTTGAAAAAGTTTTCTCACTTTCAGAGAAGAGCTTGCCAAATGATCTGACACTTAAGAATTTAATGATAACAGAGGTTCTAAAATATTTTGCATATACTTTGATGGTTTGTTTTCTATAATTTTTTTTTTTTGTATAAGGGGCACTTCCAATAGAACCTGTCAGAACAGCAGCTCAACAAAAGAAGTTGTCACTTTGCTTTGTGACAATATAAATAATGGGTTTCTCCTTTTAATGTGTTCTGAAAAGCAGAAAAATAATAAATCCTAAAATTTCAACTCCAGTAATGCTCAACATCTTTACTTTTTTTTTTTTTTTAAGCTTCAAACACTAGGGCTACAAACTATGACCTGAGCATAGATGCAGATGCCACTTTGCATCTTTTCATCTTTCACCTATTAATCAGGGATTCCTCCTCTCCAGATGGAATAAAGAGCAGTTTTGCTTAGACAGAAAACTCTGAGCCACAGGGAAACCACTAAAGGAGAAAACCCCAGGAGCCAACCTCAGGGCAAGCCACTTTGTGAATCAGTCCTGTTCAGTCAGCAGCAATAAGAAAACTGAGATGTTTGGACCTAGGTGTTTTTCAGAGAAAGAGACAGTTTTCCTGGAGCAGAGGAGCACTTCATGGCAGCTGAATCGCATGATCCTGCACTTCTGCAAAAGCCTCTCTCCCCCACGGGCACCAAACTAGCTGATACTGGTGGCAGCATCATCGGAGGCTGCCTCCTTCCACAGCAGCAGCTTTCCAATAAAACTGAAAGTTATGCGGGTCAGGCCAGTGCAAAAGGCAAAGCCCCTTCATTTTCACCCCTTGGCTTGGAATGGACTTCTAAATTATTCTGCACTCAAATGTCCTGCTCTGTGCCATGACTAACCACCATTAAAGGAGGTGAGCCCCTGGCTCCCAGGCTCAGCTACCTAAAACTTCTGTAGAAAGGGATCTAAAAAGTAAAAGAAATGTCCTTTAAAATGTGTAGAGAGATTGCATTTAGTCAGTTAAACAAAAGGTACTATTTTTCTGAAAGTTCTCTCCCTCAGAACTGAATAATCACAGGGACAGAGCTCATGAGCTCTTTACTTACCTCTTCTGATGCAATATTTTCCATTCCTATTTCTTCACCGTAGTAAGTTATAGATGTGCCAGGAAGGGTTAAGAGCAGCATGTTGATAACATTGACATACTCCTTTCCAATCCGAGATGAAATCCGAGCGCTGTCAGGGTTTCCAACCTGAAGACAACGTGCAGTTAAACACATTACAAGAGCCAAGGTAAACGTGAAACTAGTTAAAGATTAAAAACAACAACAAAAAAAAAGGGGGCTTCAAACATCATTTATATGGACCAGAGTAAAGAGATAACAAATCCATTTAAACTTCCATGTCTTCACACTGCCATATGAAAGAGAATTGCAGCCCCTCTTCCCTTGTAAAATAATTTGTCCAAAACTGTCCAAAATAATTTTGGGTGCAGAAGCCCTGTCAGCAGCGTAACGGGCAGAAACAAGGGAGGTTAGAGCTCAGCTATGGGCACAGATTGCTCCTGAAGCCACAGAAATCTCGTGGCCATGGGGAAGTTTCTATCATCTCTGCTACGAACAGACCCTTCCTAGAGGCCTGGTCTTACCGCCCAGTTTGGCCATTTTCCTTCAGGCATGTTTTTCATCCACAAGTTGACAGCTTCAAATACACTGTTACCCGATAGATTTTTCAAGTTAATTAGGTAGAAATTGAGGGGAAAATCTGCTTCTTCGCTAAAAGATGTGCCATAATACATCATTGTTGCTTCAGTGTCTTCCTCGTCATCAGCATCAGAACTCATAAACCTACAAGAAGGGCACAGACACCTTCTTTCAGCTCATTTCTGGTTTGGACAGGGTTGAAGGAAGCTAGGAATGCTGTTTAACATACATAGAAAAACAACAGAGCTTGCCTGATGTTTGCTCCCCTCAACTCGAGGATTAACATAGAGAAACTTATAAATATTTTGTAAAGCAGATAGCATTAAGGAGACACATTTCTTGTAGATTTTTCCCAGGAGTCAAAAAAAAAAAAGTCTTTAAAGATCCGATTTGAGGAATATTTTTTCAAAACCATACTTGCCTAACTCCATTTTAACAATTTCAGACTATGTATCTGACATTAATGTATTATTAATGCTAGAAAATAAACCAACCTCATGGGCTTTAATTACAGTGGTCCCACTGGTAGCACATCCTGCATACTCCTATATCCAGCCCATACACATACCAGAAATATCTGGGCCAACTCCCTGCCCTCCTCCTTCCCCGACGCGTTGGGGAGGAGACCGTACAGCCTATGCTCTGCCATTCGCATTCATAGAAGACGACACTGTATGTGTTTTATGGCATTAAAAAAGAAAAGGTTTTGTTGCTGGTGAGAGGGTGGTAACGGCAAGGAAATCAGTGGCCACACCAACCCGTACCTGTAGCGGCCCGGCTCGCTGCTGTACTGATCCATGGTGTGGCGGAAGGCCCGCAGGAGGTCATGCATCCCCACCTGCGTGGTGGTGTAGTCGTGGTAGAGCTGCGAGTAGGCTGTGATATCCTCCTTAAAGACCAATACGACATTCCCCATTAGTCCTCTGGTATTTCTGAAGCCTCAACACTCCACCTTCTTCCTGTCCTTCGTAACTTAAATGAATTTGTTCAGCACACTAAGGTGGCAGTGAGACAAGCCCGCACTTTTAAGTGCTGAGACTGCAATTTGGTAACTTCTCTGGAAAGGAAAAGGGCCCACGAAAACCCACTCTGCTTGCTCAGGTCTTGCTGGCTCAACTCACTCGCTCACACACCGAGAAGCGAGGATTCTCCCTAGCAAAAGCACCTTGCTTTGTGATTACAAATTTAAACCAAACACACAACACTAACACCACAGATCCCAACTGCACTCGGGGGTATAGGAGTGGCAGGGGAGGAGGGCTGGCTGATTTGGCAGCTCTCCATCAAGAAGGAAGGACCCGCGCTCAGCCCTGGCCTACAGGCCCCACGTGCAGCCGCTGAGACCATGGAGGCCGCAGGCACAACGCGGCCCGGAGAGCGGGAAAGGTGCTGTGGTAACGTACGGGACAAGGAGGCTGGTCCAGCTGATCCCGCTACGTCAGCGCGGCAGCCGAACTGCGGCCTAGGGCCGGCGGGCGCCGTCGGGTCCACAGCCCCAGCGAAGGCAAGGAGCAGGAATACCACATTTCATGCTCCTGCATGTGTCTGCCACACATTGCCAAGGTAAGATGCCTTATTTTTATTCAGCTTCCTGCTAGCAATTTAGAGGGAATGTTTGTTAGTGACTGCTCTGGGATCTCAAGTGAGATAGAGATTTGACCCTACTACAGCAGAAGGGCTCCCCCACAACAACTGATAAATTATTAAAACTCAAAACCCAGGTCTTACTAGACTACAAACAAAAAAGCTAATTATTTTAGGCAGAAAGCTCAAAACAGCCCTATCAGAACAGAAATAAGGATTCTCCTCTGTGTGGGTGAGGAGGCACCTCACCCTTCTTTAAGCCACAGTTAAGAAACGAAGCAGTAAAAAATGCCCTAAGTAGAAAAGGGGGAAAAAGACAAGACAGAAAAATGATACATTACTGGACTCTCTAACTTGTTCACTTGAGGCTCATCTCTTAGATGCGTTGCTTCAAGAAGAAATTTAACAGCATTGAAACTAAATCCATCGATTCCTTTGCCAAGCCAGAATTTGATAATATCCTAGGCAAAAAAAAAAAAGTTAAGAACTCCAAGTTAGCCAATCCCATTGGAAACACATTCAGTTTTCTTTATTATCGGCATGCTACTAGCAGATATTAATATGTAACTTAATTTCGAATTCGTACTTCAAATTTTACCAAAAATTAAGGGCAAGTCTAAAGGGAGTGTTTAGGGAAGCATCATGCTGGAGAGGTTACTAGTGGGTTTGTTCGGGGATGGTTCTCAAGGCCAGTCTCACTTCATGTTTTCATTAACGTTTGTGACCAAAGATGTTCCTCGATGCACCCACAACAGCCCCAGGGAGCACCGGGCCCCAGAGAGAGGCAGCCACATGACAGAGCATACCCAAGTTGGGCAGCCTTGAGGGCTGCTGCCAGGGAAACACACCAAAATTCAACAGGACAAAGTGCCAGGCACTTAGGGCTAATCTCAAGGTTTAGGCTGGGAGACCTGCATGCAAACCATTTCCCCTCTTTGTAAAGTTGTCAGCTTTGTAGATAGACCAAAACTCTTAATTCTTCCTTATCCACAAGTCTGGGCATTCCTTTTAACTCTTATCAGCATTGCCTCAAGGACCTGAAGAGGCAAACACCTTCTAGACAAAACTCAGCATCATCAGCCTGTATTTGACAGGCTAATTAACAGCTACTTGTGTGAACAAGGACTAAAATTTCTGTCCACTCAGCTGAGTCAGATGTGTTTGAGCACAAGCTCCAGTGCAAGAGACACTATGTTCCATGGTGGTTCTTCCATTACTTACTGTGCTTGATACAGCATCCAAACACAATAAACGTCTTATTTCATTTAATCATCGCTAGTAAGAGACTAGACCAATGGCGATTAATAGCTTTGAGGAAGCAGTAGCCTTAGACTACTGAACTACCAGCATCCATCTTCAAAACAAGTAACACCAGTCAAAGGACATAGCGGGGGAAGGATTTATGCCATTGTGCAAGATTCAAGCTAGACATCTTTTCTGGTGAAGTGTTTTTAATTCTGGCCATTCCCAATGTGGAAAAACAAAAAGCTGCCCTATTTAATCTAGCAAAACAAAAGCTGAAAGGGCATGTTATCAGAGCTGAAAAACAAACAAGCCTAAAGAAGAGTAGAAAAAACTATTTAAGCTGAAGGACAAGTTTGGTTCGTAGAGAGCTACACAAACTGAATTAGGTTAGACTGAAAAGCAGAAGGCTCCTGCAGCATCAGTGTAAAGGAATCCTGAGAGCACCTTTAGCAGGAAGGAAAAGGGGACTCCTTTTCAGATGCAATGTCCTGGTTCAAGGGCCTATCAAGATCGTGTTGCCAGGTACTTGGCAGAGGAGGGGACATCAGCCAGCAACAACGGGGCACCTTTCTAGACCTACCTTTCTAAGACCCAAAATGCTGCAACAAAACCCACTGCCATTTTTTTTATATATATATATTTTTTTTTAATTAAGAAGACTCAAAGCCATATAGCTCAATACTGCGTTCATTATACAACGTTTGAATTTTGCTTATACACTTAATGTTTGTCTAGACACTTCATTCTTTCAATTGTTTGCGTAGATTTTAATCCTTGAATTACTTCCAACTAGACTGTCACTTGTGTAAACACAAACACTCAAATCAAGTGTAGAACCAGCTGCTTGGCTAGCAGCAGCAATATTCTCCTTGTGGGCAGCCCGCAACGCGCGCCGGACGGTGCAGCGCGCACTTACGTGGATCTCTTCTTGGACAGCAGCATTGCGAAAATTTAAGTCTGGTTGTTCTTTCCCAAACTGATGAAAATAACACTGCTGTCTCACATCGTCAAACTGCCAGCTGGAATTCCCATAGACACTCACCTGTTCACATAAGGAAAAAAAAAATCAGAATTCAATTTAAAAAACATTTACTTGCTCACATGCTTTAAGATATGGTGCACTACAAGCATAAAATAAAGCACAATACTAATAGACTAAATTTTGAATTGACTTTGATGCTTATTTATATTTCCTATTTCCTTCTCTGGTTAGCTGTTCTTGCTTTCAGCTATGCTTCGCCACATCTGGTGCTTGTGGTCTGGAGATGTTGATGCATTTTGTGTTCACTTTTTTAAATGGATTTTCACTAGGGATAATTAGGGGGAAACATGGGTAGGAAGATCCTTAACATTCTTATTAAAAACAGTTTCAGTGTAGAGTTTCTGCAATCTATCATCCCGATAAAGCTACTACATCGATATTTATTTTATTTTTTAAAGTCTCTGTAAAAGTCTTTTCTGTGAAAAAAAACTCCAGAAACTACAGCTAACTCTTACGATTCTAGTTAAAACAAAAATTGAGGCTAGATATGACAAAGTACACTACAGCTCTGTTAACTCCACCTTGAGCAGTTCCAACCCACAAATTCCTCTCCTACACACCTCAGGTCGGTTTCACAACAAATCCGCATATTCTGCTGCTTTTCCCAGAGGGCACAAAACAGGCAAGGCAGGTCCCTGCCTGTTCACCCTCGAGGAAAGAGGAAAAATGCCCAGGAAGAGCTGTCCTGAACCGTCCCCCCGCACCAACCGCTGTGGTTGCAGAAAGGCCAAGAGTTGCTTTTGGGAGCAGAGCACCCAGGTGGCCAAGGCGGTGTCCGAGCCACCTGGGCACAATTCTTCCTTTTGCTCTTCAAAAGAGGAAATCTAACATTTGGGAAGAGACTAAACAGTTTGCGGGGGGTGGGTTGGGTTTTCTTCTAACCTGTTTGAAGTAGGAACCCTTCATCCCTGTGCTGGTTTAGAGCTTCACGCACCCGAGCTCCTCAGGTAGCTTCTGCGGGTACCCCTGCAGAACCGCTCACAGCCTGGCACGCGCGGGGACGACAACGCTACGGTGGGTGTCGTGACACGGTGGCACCCTGCCGACCCGCCGGTGAGCGGCAAGAGCCTTCCCCCCGTACCCAGTTGTTCGGAGGCGTGAGGGAGCCGCCGGCCTGCGCGCAGTCCTGCCAGACGTAGTAGTCCGTGTACTTGCCCGTGCGATTGCGACTCAGCTGGAACCACCTGTGCTTGTCGCTGGTGTGGTTTGGTATTAAATCCATTATCAGCTTCAGCCCTTATAAATCGAGGCAGGAAAAGGATTAAATTCAGCCGGTTAAGACAAAGTTCACGTTTGTGAGGGCAGCTCCCTCGGGCACTGCCGGGGAACGGGCAGCGCGCAGCCGCGGCAGCAGGGCCCACGCACAGCCCGACAGAAGCCCCACGACCACCCCAACCAACACAGCTAGGGCAGCAAGACCCTCTGATGACCTGCAGGATGGCTGGTATATGTGCTGGTCCTTTTCGGCTTTATTTTTTTTTTCTTCCCCCCTTCTTCTTTTCTGGAGAGTAGAAAGGAGGAGGAAAAAAAAAGAAATTGGAACAGATTTTGTTTCACAAACCCTCACCACTGATGGTGGCTTGAAGGTCTGTCTCCCACCTCTCAAGGGAGGAAGGTGCCAACCCCTCTAGCATCAGGGAACACGGGTTCTTCCTCACCCTTCCCACAGGCTAGGCGGTTTTTAAGATGCTTTGGGGCCTGGCAAACCACCCTGTGCTCAGCTCAGGGAAGAAACACCTGAGCAAACATGGTCCAGGGCCCAGCCACACGAACCAAGGAAGCAACTGCAGGAAGGAAGCACAAGCCCCCTCCTCAGCTCCCAGCTGCTTTCCTGTGCTCTCCAGGAAGCAGCCATCCACAAGGAACTTCCAAGGTGGAAAGGAGCACATGCTCAACCATGCCAGCCTGCCACTATGGACACTCTCATGGAGGTGAATTTCTTTTTGGTTTCTTAAAACTTTCTAATAGGTGAATTTAATGTTAAATATAATTCAATATTTAATAACATTTATTTTCATCATGGCCACAGTTTTACCTCTATCATGTATAGCTGCAATCAGGTTCTCAAAATCAGTCATTGTCCCAAACATGGGGTCAATATCATAGAAATCCTCAGCTCCATATCCAAGGTCTTTTAAGGGGGATTTATAGAAAGAGGTGATCCAGATGTTTTTTACATTCAAGTACATGATATGGTCCAGCTTTTCTTGGATGCCTATTTAAAAGAAAAGGATATCATCTGTTTCGACAACACACACAATTTTTGTTGGGAAAGAAAAATAAATAGAAGAGTTTGCCATGGGTTCTCGAAGACAAAAGACAGATCCTTTTTCCATGTAACCATGCCTGAGCTTAGGTAGCCTCACAGTCTTGAAATATCATAAGCTCCCTCCATGTAACCATGCCTGAGCTTAGGTACCCTCACAGTCTTGAAATATCATAAGCATCAAGGCCCTTCAAAGCCAGTTCTAAGGATGATAAAGCTGAAATTTAAAACACATCAAATCCAAGCAGATTCCATTCTATATTATAAGAACATTTATAATCTCATTTATTAAATTACATTTAACATTTTGTTCTGAAAACAGACTCCTGTATTCATTAAAAAGCAACAATTGGATTACTTTCCCATTTCAAGGAATGCCAATTAATCCTCCAAGTACCCAACAGGAAGATGAGTCCAGTTTTAATGCTAAGATTCCAGTTTTTCCCTCCAAGGAAGACCATTACGGGCATCACACTGCCTGTGGGTATCAGGTGAGCCTTCTCAGAGCACCCATGGGAGCTCAAAAACCCCACAACCTGAGAAAAGAGTAACACATCTTCCTTTACTCTTACACTGCCAGCTTTACTTTTCCCCCACTGCTCTTTATGGAGAAGCTGCCAGACCAGCACGACTGAGTATTGGAGACTGCACATCCTCCTGCTCGACCTTCACCTTGCGAGACATTCTGCTTTGATTGCAGCTGTATTGCTGATTGCTCTCGGCCCCACCTCTGAACATTCATTCCAATGCCAGCCTCACATTCAACCAACTGAGCAAGCAGCTCCCAACGGGATCCATTAGTGACGCGGGAGCTGCAGTCAGCGATTACAGAGACAGCTTCTCTTCTCTGGACAGGTGACTTCATTGGACATATATAGAAATGCACACACACATATCGCTACACATATCTATCTACTTGCAAACACACATATCCACAGCACACAGACAAGAGGCATCCAGCTTTGCAAGTAAAAAACATATCTTTACGCACCTTTCAGATCACCATTCCCATCCATGTCACTATCCTTAAAAGAACGAGGATAGATCTGGTAAATAGGACTAGCTTGCCACCAGCTGAGGCACTTGGGAGACAGAGCAATAATTGCAATGGTAGAGCACACCAGCAGGACTGCCGAGGCGATTATAAGCCAGAAGAGAATCTCTCTGGTGACTCTGTAGCGAGCTTGTCTGGAGAACTTCAGCAGAACTTCCTTCGGCATCCCAGCATACGGCTTCAAAGGCAACTCCTCCAGAGCCGCAGGGTTCACACCAACAACACACGATTTTGGTATTTCTTCTTGGCTACTGGCGTTGGTCTCCTTCTCATCAAAAGCCTCATTCTGAACAAATCCGTTGTTCTCCACACCTCCTTTCTCACTCAGCTCCATAGGTAAGTTCTTTGCTTCCTCGTCACCCATTTCAGCTGGAGTATCTTCTGCTGGGAAGACTCGCCGCAGCAAGGACGGCTGCCAAAACACCTTTGGTCAGTGAAATGAGAAACAATGCAATTAGCAGCTGGGTTTATAAATAATCCTGACCTGACTGATCAAAGTTCAAAAGAGACAAAAGGGCAAAGTGCTCCCATTCTTCTGCATAATAAGCATCTCCACCAAAAGAGCAAACGCAATCACATCACCGTCCTCTGGAAAGGCAGCCTTATTTCTTCTACCAACTGAGCGAAGTTTGGCTTCCCGTTACCCTCTCCAACATTCTAACTAAACCTGTCTTGCTTTGGACAGATGTAGAAAAATCTCAGATTTTAACAAATAAAAAAATTTAATATGCAACTTTCCAGACTGGTAACATTCCAAGTAGCCAAGTAATCGCAATCCAAATAACATTAATGAGAAATTTAAATTCAAACAGCAAGAACAAGTTGTTGACAACTTCAGGCCCCAAAGCAACAGAACAAAATAAACAAAAGATCAAGAAGCCTCTTCCCTTGGTTTCTCACAGCTCAGAAAAACAAAACCCAAAAAAGCCTAGCGCGAACCCAGCCCTCCCACAGCAGTTAAGCAGTAACCATGATAAAACACATACCAGATCCTGCAACTGGCTGCACCCAGGGCCGTCCCAGGTCAGGGAACCTCTGCACAGGCACAGGCTGGACCCAGGCGAGAGAAACACTCTGCTGACTACTAACATTCCCTACATGCTACTCCTCTTTTTTTTTTTTTTTTTTTAAATTACAAGCAGAGAAGGAAATCTCCTCCTCCCCTATCCCTAGCACTGCGGCTGTGGCCAAGCGTTCCCAGAGCCTGGAGCGCGTGCACCGTTTTACCCACGCGTGCGCCCCGAGCCTCCGGTGCCCCAAGGAGGGGAGCTGCCCCGCGCCGTGACGGCGCTGCCAAGGCGGCCGCTTCAGCCTCTCTGCAAGGCGGCTTGCTTAGAAACTGGGGTACAACACGGTTTTTATTAGTTTTGCCTCAAAAGTGAGAACACTCTAAGAGTCTTATAAGCTAAGGACTATAATCCGGAACGCAACATTCCACTCAGTCACAAAAGTGTTATTTTTCAGTAGCTGAACCAAGAGCTAGAAGCTGTTGGAAGAGCTAGGAGGTCTCTTTATCTGACCATTTTAATCCTATTCTTCCCCTTCCTTGCAACGTTGGCTCCCTGCAAACCCCCCTGTGCCAGCTCAGATAGCAGCAGGAGGTGATCACTTAACAGGGAACACTTGAGATGAGAGCAATAGTTTCAGTATCTGTAATTCGGTATTGCCAGGGAATTCAGAAGCAGGAAATTTCTCAAAAGTCTCCCTTCTAGTGGATCGACAATCTTACTACCATGGTAAGTTCAAGTTTCCTAGGATGTGTGGTGCTGTCAGGGCATGGACTTACACTCACTACCTGATTACCTCAGTACCACAGACATGTTGGTCTCCGCTATATGTCCTTATACTTAATAAAACTTTCTATGTAACACCAGCCACTTTTCCATTTCAGTTATTTAAGAAAATATATTTCATTTATTTCTTTAAAGTAGGGCATGCTTAAATGCAGAAAATTTTTAGATCATGTCATATCCATCTTGGGACCACAGTATTCTTTCCCCTACTTTTTCTGCAAATAAAGTGTCAAACATGTCCACAGATTCCTGCCATGCCCCAAAGCTACTGCAAACATTCATGCATAGCGTGAAGCAAAGCAAGCAGGAGGCAAGAGCAAAGAACAACTTAAATCCATCCACTTACCTCGGATAAGCTGAATAAACAGAATTTAGGGTGGTCAAATTTACACAGAGGACTTAAGTTTGGTGGGAAGCTGGGAAAACCCTGAATAAAACAGAACCAACTTGATGACACCCCTGTTATTTTCTTCAAGACTGTGAGCATGTTTTTAAGTTGGGGGCTGCACATGACAATATATGTGTATGTATTTACAGAGACACCCATACGGCTGCGTTGGTGTCTGTGTCGCTCATCTGCTCAGCTACCACAAGAAAAACAAGGCAAGTCCCCCAGGCCACAACCCTGGGTAAGGGCAACACCGAGAAGACGCAGCTTGACTCCTGTTGCGATGTTCAGAAAGGCAAAGCTAGTAAGTATATAAAAAACATTTTCAAAAAGGAAGCTTGCTATAAAGAGTAAAAACCAGCTAGGAACAACATTGACGAGCAAACTGTGCAACACTTACCCAAGTTGCAGTGGAGGGTTTGTTGTGTTGTTTAAGTGCGTTCCAAGCCATAATACAGTCTGTAAGAGCAGCTGCCACCCTGCAAATTCCAGGTCATTTCTTAAGAGGTTATCAGGAACAGCAAAAAAAAAATCTGGCTGCATTTGTAGAAAATCAGAACATATTCGTGATGGAAGACAACTGCATGACAGAAAGTAAAACAGTGACCCAGGAACAGGGAAATTATTCGGATTTTCACAAAATCACAGAATGGTTGAGGTTGGAAGGGAGATCATCTAGTCCAAACCCCCTGTTCAGGCAGGGACACCCAGAGCATGTGGCAGAGGGTCACATCCAGGCAGGTTTTAATGCTTTTTTTTCCTCCTCCTGCTTCTCTCTCACACCTCGTAGCTGACACGTAGAACGACGAAGCCGAGTCCAGCTGTGCTGCTGGTTTGCTTGGCCTCGTGCAGTGACAGCACCAAGCAGGACGTACCGCAGTCACCGTCACCCTCTTTCGACGAGCGCACTGTGAGCTGGAGGATCTTTGCACATGACATTACATGGCACGGACACACAACGAGAGGGGGCAGTGACAGAGCATTTGGGTACGAGAGATGCAGCCTGGCACTTGTACAAGCCCTGGGAGGCATCTCTGGCAGTCAGTGAGACATTGACATGTAATTTATCATAGAAACTGCAACTCAACAATACTACACAGCCATGACTCAAGATGCAGTTTTGCATCTAATGCACTAACATTGAATGTTAATTTAAGGAACTCTTATCCTCGTCTTACTCCTGCCTTACCCTGCCCTAGGTGAGGTGAAGTATTTAGGAGGCTATGCCATGAACCAGAGCAGCAAACTGATTCAGCAGAACCCAATCTTTTCCTTGTTCAGGCAGATCTACTTCTAATGCACCTGGACACTGAGAGACCACTTGAATGTCTGTGCCAGCTCAGCAGCGAGGAGGGCCAGGACCGGCAGGGAGAGGGGGCCAGGGAACAAGGTTCAAGTGAGCGCTGCTACCAAGCGCCCGAGTCAGGTCCCACACTCCGTCCCACGCTCACTGCGGCGCGTTTCTGTCCATCCCTTCCAGAAAGGGGTCACATCACTGTGCAGGGCTGGCAGCCAGGCACGGAGCAGTTAAATCACATGTTGGTCACACGTGTGAGCCCTTGTTCGTTTTTCTGGAATCAAAACCAAATAACTTATATTTCTTTAAGGACTTACCTGTATCAGGGACTCAGCCCCATTTCACCCAATGAGTATTATTCCCAAAAAACTGCTGAAATTCTAGCTCAAAGTGACTGATACATTTCCTCCCCAGTTCTATGTTAGCTGGTATATTTTTGGTAAATTTAATGCTGATAATCACCTACAGGGCTGCTTGTGCTTGAACAGAAAAATACAGGTTGGTTACCCCTAACAAGCACACCCCTCACAACTGATACAGGGAAATTTAGTATTAAAGGAGTGTGAAACTACTGCTGAACTCTTTACACGCATTCAGGAAGCAACTACTATTTCCCTCCTCTTATTCAAACATCTTCCAGGTGCAAATATTTTGTGTATGGATCTTGCCACATTATTTCCTCAAAGTAGCACCTATCACCCTCATGCAATTCTTAAGTAATGTTAGGACAGACCGTGCCTTAACTGCCAGGCATCCCGCAGAAAACAAGAGGATTATTCTGCAACAGCAGAAAAACGCCTAGGCCAGGTGTCTGCATCTCAAATACTAAGAATTCTTCTGGGAAATCCAGAGAGAAAATATTGCTAAAGAGCTTAAAACACAGCCTGGAAGGTTACCTAACATGGACCCTGAAGCGCAAGCCCAGGAATCTGGTGCTTCCTACTCCTATATTTTTCTCCTTGTAGACTCAAAATAGTTGGCTTCATGCAACGTTTCAAAGTAGTCCGTTTTATATCACGGCAATACAGGTAACAAGACCCAGATAACACGCGCCTTCGTACAACTGCCTCTTTCTCGCAGAACTGTTGGAAAACCACGGCTACATTAAAGTAACGGATAGCTTATTTATTACATTTACAACCACAATCGGGCATCACAGATGTCTGTATGGCTTGTTAGCACAAGTGCTAGGCCCCAAGACTGGTATGCATGAATTAGCTCCAAAACCACACAATTTTTATGATTCTATTACAGAACTATTTCGTTTTTACTCTCGAGGAGCCATTTGCCTTAAAATTAGCTGATAAAAAGAAACCGTAAACTTCATCTTGAGAGAGGCAGATCAGCAACAACCCCCACTGAGCCTTAACTTTCCTCCTTTTTTAAAGTATATTTTATGTATGCAGGCATTACGCTTCTGGCTTGCTCTCAAGCAATTCTGAAACAGTTCCCTCCTGAGCAATTTTATAGTTGAGCGGGGAGCAAACTAGCAGAACCCACTGAAAAGCATTGAAGAGTAAAGAGCCCACTTCGTGGTTTGTGCCAGTCGCTCTGTTTACCTTGGTGGTAGATAGGGAAACAAAACCCATCGGCACAGGGGTAGTAATAGCTGCCGACTCCACACAGATTGCTACAGTTATTTCTGTGAGATGGAGGGGTTCATTTCCACGAGCGTTTCTTCTGTATAATTATTTAGATGCACTGGCCGACTACGACGTCGGCTGTTTGAGGCTATACAACTGCCACGGCGCTTGCCGTTACTCCCTAGCACACATATTACACCAAAAAGCCCTACAAAGGGCTGATTAAGCACCCTAATGTGATAAGTGTAGGAAGATGTTTATTTTTAAAAGTTCTTTTGCTTAATGCTGTTTCATTAAATCTTTTGTTATCGCTGAAACAGGTCCGTCATAATGCATTTTACATCTAAATATAACCTTATTATTTACAGGAACGTGGCCAAGTTAACACCCATACAAAAAGGCCAACGTTATGGCTGTAGATCTTTCTTCAGTGACTCCCAAAAGACTGACAGCTAATCTGACCTTTGAAGCTCCGTTTCATCTAGCATTAAAAACGTTCTCCCCTGACACAGAAGGCAGCCAACAAGTGCGAGACACCTCCAGAAACAAGTTTCCAAGAGGGAATCTTTAACCCCAGGGGACCCCAACCATATATGAGGCTCCCACCATCAGCTTGCAGTTGAAGTCCTAAATAGGGCTGTGGTCACTCTGTGACTATTTCTTTAATTTATATTTATACCCTTAGCCTGCTAATGGACTACACGATTAAAGGTTAATGGCTCTATAAATGCTGTAATTACCTCCTGCTCGGCTCAGGCAGGGTTTCAGGGGTGGCTTTGGGGAAGGCAGCACCCTGGGCACCCGCCAGACCTGTGCGAGCGCGGGGTGTCAGTCTCCTCCCTCCGTCTGTAACGTGGGAATAGTTGACGTCTAAGTCTTGCTGTTGGCCCATCTGCAACTGCAGCAGCGTCAGCGCCTACAGCTGCCTTCTCCTACTGAGGATCAAAAGGAAAAACTCAAGAGTCACAGGAAAAGGTCTGCTGGATTCCTGTTCATCCCAGGAAATGACAACCTGAGAAGAACTATAATCTCCAGCCCAGTCCTTAAAACCTTTGCTAACACGAGAGATGGACCTTGACTTTACTCTTAGCTTGGCTGAGGATGCATTGCTGAAGCTTAATGGCTATACCAGGAGTGACTCTGTTTCTGAAAGGTCTCTGACCTGGGAGCTCCACGACATGGCAGATGACACATCCAGGCAGCCTGACAGGAGCCCAGCAGGAGCTCGGACGCACAGGAGGACACTGCATCGGATCACGGCATCCAGCCTCCAGCTGGTGACCATCCCATGGCACGCCACAGTTACTCGTGCTGCGGATTAGGCCTTCCAACAACAGGATAGCGAAGAAAACTTACTGAGGAGTAAGTCCGGGTCTGTTGAACATTAAGCAGTAAGTCATACAGTTGAGAGCATTTTCAGGGATGAGCTTTCAGGTAACAAATACCACGTTCTCCTCCTGACTCTGCCAACAACCCACTGCACAACCAGGACTATCACCAAGCTACAGAAGCTATATTGCTTTTCACCGTGCATCCTGCATGCACCACACACATATCATCCTATAATTATGTACAACATCTCACAATGAGCCTCACGGTATCTTAATGAGATTAATCCTTCCCTACCTCTACTGCTTCCTCCAGATATACCCTGCAATTTGCTTCTGCCCGCCCCCGCATATATCAAATTGATAACAGCCATGTGATCAGACACACTCAGGTCATGCTCCCGTAAAATAGTTCCCTGAGGAAGGAGATCAGTCTAGATCAGAAATTGCTGGTCTTTGGGGTGCAGTTCACACTGCTGTGTGAAGTGAACTGCTAGTGAACTGGCTGTCTGAAAAGCCCACTGACTCCAGACCAGATCAAGACACTCCAGCACCAGGGAAGTGAAAGGAAAGCAATGCAAAGCAAAACAAAACAACGCATCACAACCAAAAAGAACATCCCAAACAACGCAAATGGCGGGCATGAAACCAACATCCTGGTACACATGCATATTTTGTATGCATACATACAAAAGTCCTTCAAGTGTGCTCTGAGACTAGGCCATGCTTAGATTTTTTTTTTTTTTAAAAAAAAAAACTAAAATGTGGAGTTTGGTTTATGAAAAGCCTTTCTATTTTTGCAGTGCTGTGACAGTCATTTAATCATATTGTCTTTCATACACCTTCCTCATGAGAATTTTGTGGAGCTACTGGAGAGAGTCCAGCGCAGGGCTACAAGGATCATCAGGGGCCTGGAACATCTGCCCTATGAGGAGAGGCTGAGGGAGCTGGGCCTGTTCAGCCTGGAGAAGAGAAGGCTGAGAGGGGATCTAATCAGGGTATATAAATACCTCAAGGGAGGGAGGGAGGAGGATGGAGTCGGTCTCACTTCAGTAGTGGCCACCGACAGAACTAGAGGAAATGGCCACAAACTGAAGCACCAAAAGTTCCACAGGAACTTAAGGAAAAATTTCTTAACAGTGAGGGTGACAGAGCACTGGAACAGGCTGCCCAGAGAGGTTGTGGAGGCTCCTTCTCTGGAGATCTTCCAAACCCGCTTGGACGCAGTCCTGTGCCATGTGCTCTAGGTGACCCTGTGTGTGGAGGGGGGTTGGACTAGATGACCTCTAGAGGTCCCTTCCAGCCTTAGTGATTCTGTGATTCTATGATTAACTCCTACCCCCACCTCCCTTAGTAAGCAAGCAAGTTTCTGCAGATGTACTAACACACTCAGAATGCAGCGTGTTCAGTTTGGAAGAAAGGTTTATTTTTTCATAGACAAGGGATGCTCTAATAAACCAGCGTGTTCAGTTTGGAAGAAAGGTTTTTTACATAGACAAGGGATGCTCTAATAAAGAATGCACAGAACTCGGGACACATTTCTGTTTCCCCACAGCTATTACGCAAGTGTCTCTAGATGGGTTTCCCTTTACGAAACGCGCACATCCTGCTAATCAACCCGACTCACATTAGATGCCTCAGGCACCTCATCCACAGCGCTTTTTTGATTATTAAAAGCTACTGAGCCTTTTTATAAGGCAAGACAGCCACAGCTCTACATGACTTCATTTGTCGAGGCCACCAGATTGAAACAGCAATGCTGTAAACAACATCAGGCCTACAATCCTCTATGGCTTTCAAATGCTCTCACAGATACTACCAAGACCCAGGGTAACTCTGAAGACTTCTGGCGGCACCACGTCCCTGACTGCGACCACCAACCGCAAGCAGAAACCAAAATCAAACGACTCTTAGAAGGCCCAATCCTGCAAACCCTTACGCAAGCAACTAGCTCTGAGCAGCCCCAGGAGAGGCACTAATTAACAGTTCTGCGAACACGAGGCATTTGTCAGTGATCCTAACTCTGCTCTAAAAATTACATTATTTGCAGGTTCTTTCATACTCTCCTCTCCCTACCACAGATATATGCCATTTCCTCACTTTTAGGGCATTTCTCTCTCAGTGCTCTTGCAAAGCAGGAGATATCACTCCCAGTCCAAAGACAAAGAAAGCTGGCAAAGGCCAGAAACGCTCATGAAACGTTCTTGAACTTGTATTTGGAAAGTGATTACTTGTTTACTGGGCAATTATATTTACTTAGCCCAAGACACACTGACAACCTCCAAGCCATCGTATTTCTCTCTGGAAGAGCCTCGAAAGGCATTCATGCATTTCCCATAGCAGAGCCCTTAAGAGAGGCCCATCTCTTCCAAGCTTGTCATTAAATTAGCAATGAAATCACATGAGATTCAAGAGGGAACTCACAGGAAGAGACAGTCATAGGACAAGGTTTGAAGTCCCCCAGCAAATCTGGAAAGGAAGAATTTTTTTGGAAGCAAGAGACATGGAGGTAGCAGATTGGCTTTAGTTATCGTGTAGGCACAGGTGGCTCCCGAGAACCTGGGTTACTCACAGCCAGCTTGATCCAACCGAGCTGTCCACCAGCAGAGAGGAAACGCGCAGCGCGGGGCCCAGGGACCCGTCTCGGAGGGCAGCGGCTGCGCCTTCCGCAACAAAGCCCGTAGGAACCCCAGCGTGGGTACATTCCAGTCACAGTTGGTACCAGGCAGGGCAGAACCTACCTTGGCTTCGGAGGACGTTACTCTAAAAATACTGGTAAAGAAGTGTAGCACAGGCAGATTTTTTTTTTCAAGTTTATTTCTTTTATTATTGTTGACACAAGCTTTTCCTACAGAAATTCCAATTACTTCTTCACTTTGCTATGTACCATTATTTGCAAAAAAATTAAAAATACGAACTATGACATACGCTTTACGCACAAACTTTTGCCTGAAACAGAGTTATAACAATATATGCTACCTGAAGGCACACGCACTCCCAAGCGCCTGGGATCTCTTGCTCCAGTCGCGCGGCACGCAGCGATCCAGCTCTTCAGCACGGAAGCGCCGTGCAGGGAAAGGGCAGGAGGGCCCTGCCTGCAGCAGCACCAGGCTGCCTGTTTTGAACTTGGAGAGTCCACTAAAGCACGGGTGCCTGGTTTCAGGTGCCAGCTCCCAGATTAGGGGCCTGTGTGAGATAGAGGCAGACACTTCTGACCTCGCTCGTCCGTACTAGTGCAATACAGAACTATTTAACTCCAAACTGAGCAAGTACTTGCACAGTGCATTTTTTTTTCCTACTAGTCACTCAAATAGCGGAGTGACAGCTATCAACTCCTCGACCCTGAGGATAAATTACAGCAATCGTCTACTTTTTGTTATAGGGTGCCACCTCTGATAGTTTTGATGCTTTAATTTTTCCACGATGCCTAGGAGGGTGCAGTACCAAGTACAGCGAGGCTCTAGCTTACTCTGAACAGGAAGAGTTTGCTTCTCAAACATACATCTTCCAGTCATTCCAGAACTGAGGGCTGAGAAACACCGACAAACATTTTTAAAATCAACGGCAACGTAATACCCACCTTGCACACTTTCTTCCTTTTTCTTAATTTCGCCCAAATCCTTCTAGTCAATGCAGTTCAAAGCACAGGGGCTACAAAGGCAACAGTAATAATGTACCTATAAAATATTCTAAATTTGCACAAACCTTTTCTTATGCCTATTTGATCTATGTCTCATCAGGTAATTGGTATACATTTCATTAACTAAACATTTAAAAGGAAGAATCACAGGGAAAAATATATTACAGAAAATCAAGCAGGAAGAAGCAGGAGCTGTTTTAGTCCTTTCCTTACTCTGAGGTAGCAAAACAGCACTCAAACTCAGCAGAGCCCCTTCTGGTGTTAATGTGGCTATGTTTTCCTTTAATTCGGTTCACAGAAGCAGCACTTGAAATATGGTAACTGCATATGAAAAAAAAAAAAAGTAGCTACAATTACTTACATACTTGGGAGTTACTGCAGTTACTTCCCTCTAATAAGTTTAGCAGGAAATTAAATGCAGTAATTGAAGTCTCTTGGTTAATAGCAGAGAACTTGCTAAATATTTTTAAGATAAAGATGATTAGAAATCTGAATTCCCCGTTTTAAAGTCTATCACACACAACTTTGTATTTGTTCATGTTTTCATAAAGGCAGACACTGAAAAACTGTAAAAAACACACTTCTATCACATTGCTTACATTATCAAAGGATTTATAGAAGTTTTCACCAAGTTAAAGACTTTAGTTATACCTTATTTATAACAATTATCTATTATTAGCACTCACTGTTCCCCAAACTGTTTTATGCTTCAAAAACATACAAAAATCTACCCGTTTTATCTACCCATATCAAAATCCTTATCCTTCATTAAAAATCTACATGTTTTTGCAAACTGAAGATCAGAGAAGAATTAAAAATAAACAACCTCACACACTCATAGAGCATCTCCAATTTCTCCTAAAAAGACAATATTATTACTGCAAGTTTTATACATTATTTGTCCATTATTTGACCCTTTTGCATGCTTGCAACATATTTGCAGAATGAATATAATGGTTGATGGTATAATTAATTAAGATGATATAAATAATTAAGAAACTAAATAATGAAAATGTTCCTTTCTTACTGCAATCATAGTTTTAAAATAAATGCATATATGCTCCTGTAATGTTTCTGTTTTCCAATTAGCATCTAAAATTCTGGAAAACCAGACTATGTGATCACAACACTGTGGCTGTAAGATGGTCTCAGTTTTATTGAGGTGTGTTTTCAGCATAGTTCATCTCTTAACAAGTTTAAAAATATGTGTGTATTTTAACTTTTTCAAGCTGAAATAGATACTCCTTCAAGGACTGTAAGAAGTTTCTAAAGATTTCTGGGCACCCTTTCAAATTCTGGCCACAAACTCCCACAAGAAAGTGTTTAACCAAACAAGGCATGGGAAGCTCATACTACGAATTTTTGTTCGCTTTCTTTCAAGCTCTGCAGCTCTGTCAAAGTTATAAAAGCAAATCTCAGTTGGCTGTTCTCTCAGATAAATTTGTATAGAGGTCTTCCTGTTTGAAAAGGACATTCCATAACCATCCAGCAAAACGTAGAAGCAGCCTGGAAGGATGAACTTTCAATCTTCTCCTGATGGCAATCATCAACCGGATGGCTTCCAGCTTCTTACAGCTCAACAGCACGGTCCTTACAACACTACCACACTGAAACCTCAGAAAGTCTGAGAAAGCAGCAAACAGGCCAACGGTCATCTCAAAGGCAGATCTGACCATAGACAGTATAACTAATTGGAACGGTACAGTTGGAAAAAAATAGTCTGCCACACAAGTCTTCTGAGTAGGTACATCTTCCTACTAAGGGGTGTTTTCCTTTCAGGATTCGCAAGAACAAGTACTTTGAGAGCAAGAACATTGAACTGAAGGAGAATGACTTGCCTGCTTCTCCTACTGTAACCCATGCCCACGACTTGGCTTCTTAGCAGTCTTTGATAAAGCTTTAAAAGCGCGTACTGAGGCAATAATCACTAGATGGTAACCACAGCACATATCACAATAACACTAGAGTAAAGCTTTTCCTGCTGGACATTCCTAGGCAAGCTGCACACAGACAAGAACAGACAAGGAAAGAACCACAGCAACTCACCTTAAACTCAAAAAGTCTGAGAAAGCAGCAAACAGGCCAACAGTCATCTCAAAGGCAGATCTGACCATAGACAGTATAACTAATTGGAACGGTACAGTTGGAAAAAAATAGTCTGCCACACAGGTCTTCTGAGTGGGTACATCTTCCTACTAAGGGGTGTTTTCCTTTCAGGATTTGCAAGAACAAGTACTTCGAGAGCAAGAACATTGAATTGAAGGAGAATGACTTGCCTTCTTCTCCTACTGTAACCCATCCCCACGACTTGGCTTCTTGGCAGTCTTTGACAAAGCTTTAAAAGCGCGTACTGAGGCAATAATTACTAGATGGTAACCACAGCACATATCACAATAACACTAGAGTAAAGCTTTTCCTGCTGGACATTCCTAGGCAAGCTGCACACAGACAAGAACAGACAAGGAAAGAAAAAGAAAGTACTGGTCAATGGAGTAGGAAGTTACCAATAATCCCAAAGAATCTTTTAAATCCAGATATCGCAGCAAAGTAGAGCCCTAAGAAAGTACTGAAGAAAGAAGTAGGCAAAGACAGTTGCATACAAAGAGTGCAAAGCACAGCAGCACTGATTAAAGGGGTGTGAAAATGAACGAAGGAAACAAGAGATGACCTGCAGCAGCAAGCGAAAGAAAAAAAAAAAAGAAAGAAAGAAAAAAGAAAAGAGAGGTGCAGGTAATGACAAGACATGAAAGCCATTTGTCTTTTGTTGACAGAGGAGCAGCTGGGGGGCATGGAAGATGGTACACACAAAACACAGCTAAGCCAGATGTTCACAACAACAGTCTAAATGAACGAGAGCAGGACAAGATCGGACTATCGAGTAGAGAGAAAAGAATGTTGCAGAGATTCACGAGGTGCCATGTGGAGTTTCACCAACAACAGACTACTTACCTGATCACACTACAGTATCATTAGCTGCTTTCTTAGGCTTTTGGTAAACTGCCTTTGTTACTGGGACCATCCAAATGGTCCACTTGCACCAGTGGAGCTACCTCCCTCTGGCTTATTTGAAAAGATAAAAGCTTAATCAGACAATTCCTAAATATAAAAGCTGGTGTTTAGCCCAACACAACCCATATTAATTAACAGATTTTTTTTTAAAAAAAATTGCAAGAATATACTTAGAATAGACAGCTACAACTTGATTTTTGCTTCAGCATTTGTGTTTCAAATTCTAGGTTGTTATATTCATGCATTTACTAGTGCAAAAAGTGCTTTTCAGAACACAGCAAGCAGAAACTGAGAATATTTTTATTTTCTTGAAATTGTCATCTTTCACACCATTCTACTCAGATGTTCTTGTGGAATCATTCTGTGTGTTTCACAGCTTAGTTATTTTTGCCATGGGACAAAATTAAAAAGATTAATTAGTTGCCAGCCACATAAGTCTTCAAAGTGGATCTGCATACTGAACAGTGCTGTAGCTTACCTTTGCATTTATTTACGTGGAGACTCTCTGTTACTCTTCATTACCATGAGAAAGTCTTTCAGAAGTAAAAAGTGCCTGCGTGGCCTCAACCAATCCCAAGTTCCTACTGATTTTACTGCAACCAGGCTGCCAACACGAGCAAGCTCCCAGCTGCAGCAGCTCACTCAAACACCTGCCCCCCTTGATACGTGGTGTATCAAGCAGCACTAGGGTCACCACCATTTAGCACGTGGTGCCTCGGAGAGCTGACACCTATTCATGTGCACAGCTGATCTTGTTCATCCCTTTGCTTTACCTAAGCAGCAGCTTCAGCAGCACACACACCAGCAGCATAAAAAGAGGGGCCGTTTTAGCCCAGAGCTGCAGAGGTTTCCATGTAGGCTGAAGTACACAAGAAGATTCATTCTATTAAGTGGAGGTTATCATTGTACTTAGCATTTCATATAAACCGATCAAAGAAGGCCAAGACCACAACACTTACATTGACATTCAATTCTTTATTCCCTTTCATTTACCATGGTTAAAGAGGATCAGTTCCTAAAAATAAAACCAAATCTTCATCTTGGATCAAGATGATCAGCATGCAGATGTGAGAACAAGACTTCATCCCTAGTACAGGAGAACTCAAAAATGAAGGGAAAAAAATTAGCAAGCTGAATTTTGACATGCCAGAGAGATCACAGGTAGAAGTGGCACTACCCAGTCTCTCAGCATTCTCCAAAAGTATTTTTATATTAGCTCCAAAATGGTGATATAATTGAGAAAATGTAACTTTTAAAAGAAATGCTAACAAGCATACAGTAAAACACATGAACAAATTTTAATCAAACATCTCAGATTTCTCACACTAAGAATACAACATCAAAATGCATGTTTTGGTTTTCCCCCAGACTGCTGACACCTGAGCAGTATCTAGATGACACTAACACCATTACCATTATCCTGAATGCGGTGGATATACGAATGAGAAGCAATGCTGCTTTACAGGAGGGAAAAAAGAAAAAGGAGGTCTTGATTTACCTTCATAGTGTAGCCGTGCAGCCTGTGGCTCTACCTCTTTCTAAAAGCTACATATATGCTTCACCTGTACGTAAATGCAAAGGCTTCGATTTTGGGCAGCCTAGCCACGTAAGAAAATATATATGTAAAACATACATGTAAATATATGTAAATTGAGCCTATGGAATGCAGGGAATCTTACTACAATGGAATAAGGTATTAAAACTGGCAGTTGAGGAAAACATGCAGGGACTGTTTTACAAGCCGCTCCAGAAGAGTTTTAAGAGCAGCAAAACACTTCTCAGAAGACTGAATACCAGGCTTTCGTACAGACTGTTAATAAACCCACTCTGTAACACTATATATCCAGAGAGCTTATTACAATGCAGCATCACTAGTATGAAAGGTTTGTTTTCCTTCCCACAGATAAATAATTCCACTAATAAGATCAAGATAAGCTTCAATGTGACAGTGCTCCTGTTATATTTGTATCTAAAACCACATATAACAGTAAAGCTTTAAAAACCTCCGATCTTTAAGAAACTTAAATAATGAATTTCACCTGAATATTTTTAGCTTTCCCAAAGCTGGGCTAAGACTAGTTCCAGCTGATCTTGGGACAGATTCACCCTAGCAAGCTTGACGTACTCCTTGTACGTGCTGCCTCCAACCGAGACACCTACTTGGAGGTTCTGGGCTTACCGTCACAAAGAACCATGTTCCTGATCCAATGAAAACAAACCCATGAATATACCAGAAAGGAAGCAACACCTTGTCAACCGTATTTGTCTACCTTTGTATTCACCACACTTCATTTTCTTGATAAAGCTTTCTCAAGAAAATATAAAGCATCTCACACTGTTTTAGCAATCCTTTATTGAAGATAACAAGTTGGTTATGTTCACTGTATTGTATGAAACATCACAATATCATACTGGGAAGGTACTATCAGTACAGGGTTGGACCAGAGCGGACAGTCTGAACAATAAACCATTTTGCATTCTTCATTCCCTAGCTTTTAACAACCCCCCCGCCCCCCCCCCCCAAAAAAAAAACAGTAAAGGGACAAATACCTGTTAACATCATCATTTAGAACACTTTAACTTACAAGGCTAAAATCTAATGAATAAATAAAATATACTGTGGCAATAATCCTCTCTAGACCAAAAGAAAAAAAAAAAAAAGGATCAGATACACAGTGAATTCAAAATGATTGGGAAAGCTGGTCTTAGGCACCAGTATGAAAGAGCATGTGGTTTTTACAGACTCACCATGGGGATAAAGTTACAGAAAAAATACCATGAATTCCATTTCACACAAAACCAGGTGATGACTGTCATTAGCTTAAAACTACACACAAGGGCAATTACATCCTCGCTGAAACACAGTTTAAACAAATAGGAAAATGTTTACAAGGCATCCACAGCATGTAAATCATGTACAGATGGATACATTCATTGTTTCCCCTCCCCAATAGCTTTTATTTTAGATAAATACTTTACTCTTCTCCATTTTCAGCATTTACTGGACTCATTACATGCACAACTCAAAGAAGTCAGAAAAAAAGTCAAGGTTATTGCAAAAATAGAATTAAACTAAGAATCTTCAAGTACCTTACATGACAGCCACTCTGTACCATGCCCATTGCTTATAAAATGAAAGGTCATTGAACCCATGAAAATATCTCTAATATTTTCTTAATTTAAAATAGATAATTTTAAGTGTATTTATAGTAATCTCAAAGTGATAATTTGAACTTTGAAAATAATGCAAACAATTAAAAATTATACCCATATTACACAAGACTTTCATCTGTATCTTAAGCTGAGGAAAAAAAAAAATCAAGAAACTATAGAAAACCACATACAGAACAAAAAAAATCACAATTTACATTATAATAAAGGCAAATTTTCAGCATTTTTAAAAAAACCTGCAGCTGTGAGAGATGTCAAAGCAAGTCACTAATAGCTATAAATTCATCAGTTTGGTTTTAAAAGATTTTCTCTAGCAAGAGTTTAAGGGTGTGTTGTACACATGCGTAAAATTCTTACTGTTTTTAGATGCCTAGAATCTTCATATATTATTGCCAAATACACTTATCTTCAAGCAAGCAGTAGGCAACAGATCACAATTTGGACACCGCAGGGAAACCTAACGGTCTGGTAATACAGGTAAAACTGGAAAAATTAAAAAAAAAATTAAAAAAATACACATCTGATAGCATATTGCCCAATTGAAATTACTTCCAAGCCACAGAGCTGCAAAGCCTTCCAACTCGGTAAAAGTGAAGTCATGTCTCATACAATTACTTGCACTCTTTCATGCTTATACGCTGTAAATCCCATTAAGCCATAGTGGGTCTTCAGAGTACAACTACAATCCCATGCACCTCAGGTACATACACTGATCTGCTGAATCCTTCCTTCCTTCTTTCCTTCCTCTTTAGGGCCAAAGTTCATTACAGATGTAATCAGTATGCCTGAGGCTGGTAAGAATACTGTAGTACAGGCAATGCTAAGAGTGGCAATATCAGAAAACACAAAAATGAACAAATGATGGAAAATTCTATTATCTTTCTGCCCATTTCACAAAAAGTTGGAAATCCACCAGAATTTTTCCCTTGTATTGAAGAAAACTGATTTAAAAGTTTTTTTTCCCCCTTTCAGAATCAAAAGCATTTTAGTAGATTTGTAAGGCTACCACGGATCTTCTAGATCTCCAGCACCCTACAGGAAAAGAAGAGGAGAAATATTACTACTCACCAAAACAAACGGAAACATTTTGTTGCATTTTGGATTTAACTGGCACAATTAAGTAGAACACTTAAGCATCAGAGATGACAAATTCTTCTTTTCATACTTTCCCCCTTGCACATACAAAAATTCTTTATTACTCCTTCAGGACACTTGCATAAAACATGAACCCAGTAGAGCTAGTAAAGTATGAAGATTTAAAACCAAAAAGTATCTAAAATTGTATTGAATCATAGGTATCAAATGATATTACTACAGAACTTGGGGGAGCGGTTGAGGAATCTGTAAAATACTAAGAAATTCAACCCTTAAGAGACATTCTTAATTCACAAGAGATTTCCATAGGATTATTTTCATTAAGGTAGTGAACTTTGCACCTATTCAGAACAACAATATTTTTGTGTTAGTGTTGGAATAAGAGCTGCAATTACCACATAGCACAAGAACTTCAGAACTATCTTATTAGCAGATTAACTACCACTGAAAATTTTCTGCATTATCACTAACCTCCCCAAATGCATATGTACACACGTGTCGAACACCACAAGACAGGAAAAAGATTTGGAAGAAAGAAACCTCAGATAGACTATCCAGTTCGTTCATTTATATTGCTCAAGTGTAACTTGCAACTGAGAAAAAATGCCCAAATACAATGACGAGTGTGTAAAACCCAAAACTACTGAAATACTTGCAGAAACTAGTGAATATCATGAGTTTGTATCAAAGGCTATGAAAAGTTTCAAGCCATGTCAAGATGATAGCAAAGTATTTATTACTTTAAGCTGTTTAAAAGACTCAATATGCATCCAGATATTATTCCACAGCAAATTCTTTATTTTCACTTAAACACAAGTTATTAGATCTTGACACTAGGTACTAATTCTAAGTACATTTTCATTTCTGGTTAAGCTACAACCTGGAAGTATCAAAAAACACAGTTTTCTAAAAACAGATATTTGTGATAAACAGTGGATACAACCTAAATGGAAAGAATCACATTTAATGAAGAGTAAGGGATTTAACTTAAGGTGTGATACTTTCTGTAATTCTAGTCATAACAAACTATACACAATTCAAATACAAAAATGCACAAGGTAGCTTATGATGTTGGGGAAAAAGGGTGAAGCACTTACATAATTCAATCAATATGCACAATACACATATGTTTAAGATGTGAATTACTTTACAATTAGCAAACATGTACCATCAAAATTGTTAAGAAACTTCTTACAAGAAAAGGGTCTTTTTTTTTTTGCATTAGTATGTTAGATTCTTGTGAAACCAACAACAGGATTTAAAAACTGGTCTCCTGAATAGGAAGTTAACTGCTTCTTGCTACAGAATAGAACATGTCATTACTATAACATACCAAAGTTCCTGAATTTTCAGGGAAAGAACAAAGCGTCATATAAACAATCTGTACAGATAACAGAGGGAAAACTCGAGGGGCCTCTAGGGCAGCTGTGACAAGCGTGGAGCTGTGACCACAGGCGCAGCCGCCAGGAGAGGCGTCCCCCTCGCCACGCGAGGCGCCCGGTCCCTGTGCCCGCTGGTCTCGCGTGGAGCTGTGACCACAGGCGCAGCCGCCAGGAGAGGCGTCCCCCTCGCCACGCGAGGCACCCAGGTCCCTGTGCCCGCTGGTCTCGCGTGGAGCTGTGACCCCAGGAGCAGTGGCCAGGAGAGGCGTCCCCCTCGCCACGCGAGGCGCCCAGGTCCCTGTGCCCGCTGGTCTCGCGTGTGGAGCACGGAGCACGCAGGCA